>CM055099.1:49101730-49206013 GCA_029204225.1 Diphasiastrum complanatum | reverse complement strand
GGAAGCAACTCAGGTAATTTTATTTTTTGTATTTTACAGAATGATCTTTTTATTTTGCATATAACTAAAAAATTTGGTTTTTGCGCATTATTGTAGGTGCCGCAACAGAGAGACTATAATAGTTGCGCTTGGTTCATGTTATATTTGTTCACCTGATGGTCCAAAATATCGAAAGTTTTGATTTACAAGTGGCCCATGTAAGTTTATGCATTCAATAAATTAACCTTCGATTTATTGTGTTTTTGTTACGATTTGGGCTCGTGAGTCACTTATCCAACTAATGAATTTGAGGTTTGCTTTGTTTTTAGCTTAATCCGCAAATTTTCAATTACGATGATATTCAAAACTTTTGCATACTACTTGTGAAATGGATTAGCGAAAAGTTTCCAACCAGAAAGAGCCTCTCTTCTAAGAGAAGTAGAGAGTCAACTTTATGCTCGATGGGGGCTAACAAATTTTCTCAGTTAAGTTGCAAATTTGTATAGTTGACGAAGTCTGTTGTTAAGTGTTATTGAATTTCATGGACTATGATATGGAGAGGAGAGAGAGAGAGAGAGAGAGAGGAGAGAGATAGAGAGAGAGAGAGAGACTGAGGAGAGAGATGAGAGAGAGAGAGACGACGATGAGAGAGATGAGAGAGAATGCTAAGCACGAGGAAATTGTCTACGTTTGTTAAATCTGCTAGTTCTAAATGTTTTCAGAAGGAGATCATACCATCAAAAAAAGAGAACGAAAAAAGTGCTAAATCAAAGGAGTTCGAGGTATATAATATCTCATAAATCTGTTATTATTTGTTTTATGTATTCATTATTAGTTACATTGGGCTCACAATGTCAAATATTTGAGGTTTTTCTGTTAAGTATATGCAGAGAGTTAACATATTGAGCATTCGGAATGAAGTAGTTGGTACTGGAATTGTTTTGAGCAAGAATCCAAGGCACCTTTTGCCATGGGGAAGCATTGGGTGTAGGGTTTTGGTGTGTTAAATTACAATATGTGGTTCGAGAGAATGCCCTATTATTAAGGCCATTTAAAAAGTTTAAAACTGTGGGGGGACTCAAAAGATTTTGAAGATATTTGGTCTTCGAAAGCTGTACAGATCATCTCTGACAATGGTACACCCTTATCACTTTTTTGTTCTCAATACAAATTTGAGTAAGCTTAATTTTCTTGTTCAAACATAATTTTCCAGATGTAAATATTGGCTTGATCTTTGCTCTGGAATGCAGAATGAAATTAGCTTTTGAAAGAGTTTGAAGTCTTCAGCTATCAATTTACCTGAAAATTGCAACATAACAAGTGCAACATTTTATACGATTTTGATCGTAACATTATTGAAGGCCCTAAATTGCCTTTATAGTTTTTATTTTAAGAGATTGTTAAGACACTTGACATGTCGATGTATTTTAACAGAAAATTTGAGATGCAATCGAGCCTTGTATTCACCTTATTGTGTATGAGAATGTTTTCTCTCTTTTGGTCCATTTGATTGGGTGGTTTGTTGCTTTAATTTTGGACTGAAACTCCTCTAATCATACTAATTATAAGTGATTGATATGTGTAGGCTATGTAAGAGTTGTTCCAAATGTTTGCAATAGAGATAGTTTGTATGTATACTTGAATATGGCACTGGTGATTGTTGGATCCCTTACACGAAATATTGTACATGTTGAGCAAAAAGGAGTTCAATCTGAGTCCCTTAATAAATTGACAAACTACGCCAAGATATATAGGAGCTGAGACCCTTGTTAGCTTTTAAAAGTATTACATTTTCTAGTAAGGACTCGGATTGAATCCCTAGCTTTATGCTATGGAATCCATGAAGTCTCACACCATCAATTGTTTGCACATCAAGCTCCACATCGGTTTACACTACAACGTTATAAGAAATGTGCAAGGCCAATTATTTATTTCCATAATTTTAGCCAAAATTTGTCTCTATCTCCCCAAAAATTGCAAAACAAATCTGCAATTCAGGACAAAAACTTGGGGACATTTTCGCAATTGTATTGGTGATATTCTTTTCAATTTTAGCCAACAAAATTTTTTTTGCAAAAATTGCCAAAACAATTGCAAAAATTCATTTTCGCAATTTTTTTTTCAAAATAGTGTATAAAAATTGCAGATTTATATTCTCATTTTTTATTTTTCTATTGCGGATTTATTTTTTTCAATTTTTTGACACTATTTTGAAACAAATTGTGAAAATGAATTTTCACAAAAAAATTTTGCAATTTATACAAAAAAAATTGCGGAAAAATATCCGCAATTTTTGCCACAACAATTGCGAAAATGAATTTTCGCAATTTTTTTGACAATTTTTGCCCAAAAAATATCAGCCAAACAAATTGCGGAAATAAATCCGCAATTATCATGCCAAAAAATTACGGAAAACTAGCCATAAAACTTGTGGAAAATTAGCCAAAAAAATTGCGGGACCAAAATTGCAGAGTGCCAAAAAAAAATTGGTAACCGTTACCGAAATTTTTTTGGCAAAAAAAGACAAAAATTGCGAAAATTTCGGCAATTTTTGCTATTTTTTTCGACAATTTTTGCACCTTTTCTTGTAGTGATATTGAGGCTCACCTATGATGGTCAAGGTGATCAAAGAGAAGGCTCATCATCTTTCACATCTTACACCTTTCTTACTTCAATGTTAGATGCAAAGGATGTTTTGACATTACTTACTTATTCTGACTCTGATTGGCTGGACACAAGAAAATCCACTTCTGGCTATCTTTGCTTTCTAGTAGGAGGACCCATCTCATGGAGTTGTCAAAAGCAGAAATGCATTTCTTTGTCCTCCACAAAATCAGAATATGTCGTCGCTCTACAGTGAAAAAAATTATCTGGCTCTTTCAGGATCTTATGATCTTTCAAATAAGTCCAACTATACTCTATTGTGACAATCAGAAGCTACATTGCTCTATCATTGAACCCACAAACTCACTCTAGAACTAAATATATTGAAGTTCAATTTCATTTTCTTAGAGAAAAAAGTTCAAAATAAAGATGACGAATTAAACTATTGTCCTACTGCCAGGTATGTTGGCTGATATCCTGACTAAGCCTCTGTAAAAGAGAAAAGCATGTTGCATTATGTAGCTTGCTAAATCATTCAGGATCCTAGGAGTTAAGCTTAAGGGGGGTGTTGGAATTAAGCATCACTCCAACTCATCAGAATTTGAATCATTTGAGTTCGAGTCATCAAAACACAAATCATCCGAGTTTGTCTCAATTCATGAGCACCACTATATTATGTAAACTCTCACTCTCTCTCTCTCTCCTCTCTCTCTCTCTCTCTCTCTCTCTCCTCTCTCTCTCTCTCTCTCTCTCTCTCTCTCTCTTCTCTCTCTCTCTCTCTCTCTCTCTCTGACAAAACTGCAGCCTTACTGAAGTTGAACGTCTGTGCAATCAATGAACTGGAACAGAAGTGGGATCGACGACGAACTTTTCGAGTTCGAGATCTTCGACTACATCCTCTTCGATCTCCTACGAACTCAAAGTCTTCGAGTTAGAGGTCCACGTCATCCACACTACCCTGTCCAAATGCAGACCACGTCACAGTTCACTTTAGCACTTTTTAGTAATTGCGTTGTTTCACGCTCGTTGCCCATGCAGTCATTGCAACTGTTTCATGTATATATACATAACGGCAACTCGTGAGACAAATATAGAGATGAGTGAACACCCAGTGATGAATCTATGATGAAGAATACATGCAAGTGGAGAAGAGTGAATCAAAGTTCCTGCGCGAACTCCATTGTGTCTTAATTAACTGATTCTAGAGAATCAGAGATCCTAGAGAGAGTGAAAGCCATTTAAGAAATAGAGATAATTATTTAATCTGTAGCTAGCTAAGTAAGATCACAATGTGCCATTACTGTGAACCATTCTTAGGCACAGAATTGTGATCTGATCGACATTGTATTTACAAGTGCTTAATTCAGATTTTCTATTTTCTTATGTGTATTGCACTACGAATGCTTTTTGACAATTTTCTTTCTCAATTGACACTCACTCAGTTCGGAATGTCTAATCTCGCAGGAAGCATGGCTATCTCAGATGCCTAATTGTTCGCTCCCTTCATTGTTGTCTCTGACATCTACCAAGACATTCCTCCATTCGATCTAAGTCAATGTTGATGTTGTAGTATTGGTAAAGATCCTGTAAAGTTCTCTATGTTGGAGCTCAGTTTTCTATTCCGCACCTAATCTATTTGAGAGCACCCCAACCAACTCAGAGTTTTGTCGGCAGCGGAGAGCGGTCCAGTAGATGATGTGGGGCGTCGTCCTACGTGCGTGTCTGCAAGCCGCGGGATCCCATCCCCACCGCCTAGCCACCCACAATCATTTCCCCTTTGACCCCAAAGGGTCTAGTACAAGGGGACAAGGATATTGTGTCTACAATGAGCTTATATGTGAGTTCTATTTTAGTCTCCCATTTGCTTATGGGACGAATGCACTCTTTTTGGTGCCTTTATGGACGCAGCCCACTGTGTGTAGCTTGCACCCTCCCAACAAGAAACATTCTTAGAATCTAGGGCCTGGACGATAGATGTAAATTTTTTTCCCCAACGCACTGTAGATAAGAATTCGACAATCCATCAAATACATTAAATGTTGAGTCGGACAGGTCAATCGACAATTCATCGGATACGTCAAACACATTCAATGTCGAGATGGGTAAGATCAGTATTTAGTCGATACATTCGACAGTACTTCGAACACATTCAATGTCGACATTTCTTTGTTGACTATGAACTTTAAATAATGTACAAAACTGCATTCTAATGAATGAATGAATGGATCTAGATTATATTGGCATGATATATCAACACTCTACATCTGGATTTAGGTTCTTGCTCAACAAAGATCTTGGAATAGGCAAAAGCAAACCTCTATGGGTGATAGGGACCTAACCCCTAACCAAGACCCTAACTAACCAAGACCTAAGTAAGAGGCGTGCTCCTCTCAAATTCTTATGAACATTTAAGCATAGAAAGAGACGATAAACCGCGAGGAGAGAGAGAGAGAGAGAGAGAGAGATGGCGGGCTTGTTTGATAAGCAGTCTGATGTGTACGCAGCGGCAAGGCCGAATTATCCAGATTCTCTCTTCGCTCTGCTCCACCTCGCTTACGCGCCATCATTATCTGGCTTGGGATGTCGGCACTGGCAATGGACACGCTGCAGTGGACGTAGGTGGATCCACCGAGAGACAAGAAATCTTTTGGCGACAAATCCATTCTAGCTGTGGTTGATTCGTGAGAAGAACAAATGTTTTGGCACTTTTATTCCATTCTAGCTGTGATTGATTCGTGAGAAGGAACAGATCTTTTGGCACCTTAATTCTTCATTCCATTCTCGCTGTGATCCATTCGTGAGAAGAGACAAATCTTTTGGCAGCTTCGTTCCATTCTAGCTGTGATTATAAATCTTTTGACATCTTCATTCCATTCTAGCTGTCATTCCTAAGCAAACAATCTTTTGGCACTTCACTCCATTCTAGCTACGATTCGTAAGCAAAATTGTTGACACATTAATTCCAATCTAACTGTGATTCATTAGAAATAACAAATTTTTTTCGCACCATTCTCTCCATTCTAGCTGTGATTCGTGAGTTGTGCTGAATAAAAAATCATTCCATCCAAACGTTTCATTCTTATGACTGAGAAAACATCAGCGAAATCGTTCTATCCAAAACGTTTTTTGCATGACTCGACAGGCCCTTTCATACACGAAACCACGCTACAGAGATTCGATGAGTTCATCATGTTCCGCGTTCCAAACTGCCTTAGATAAAGGAATAGACTTGCTTAACGAGGAGGTGACGAAGGCTTTTGCAGATGCATGGGGTATTAGTGCGCACCGTCACTTGGCCAGTCTATGTCCTTATTGGGGCTGGCCCCCCGGAGGTTGCTATGACGGAAGGTACAGCTTCTGGTTAACAGGCAAAATGAAGACCACAACTTACAAGTAGGATTTCAGAAGCTGGAGCTTTCTTGAATAAAACATCCTACATTACGTTCTACATTTATGATTCTTGATTTTATTTGCTTTATGGACTAGCTGAAGGTATGCTACGAATAGTTATCTTGGCGTTCAGGCCGGTTCTAATATTTCTTGAAAGGAAAAGTAGATTATAGGGCTTTTGTTTGCTCGAGTGCCTAGTAACAAAAGGAACACCTGCAAGCACTTCCAAGTGCGTGAAATCAGTTTTTAAATTTTTACAAAGAAAATGGTGATGCCTCACAGAACGTAATCTGTGGGGCAAATTTTTTTTACATGCACCGTCTGGACACCGAAAGCTGCACGTAAAAAAATTTATGTTTTTTACATGCACTTCTGCCCGGAAGGTGCGTGTAAAAAAAAATTACATCAAAAAAATAAAATAAAAGAAAATGTAAAACCGGAATTCACAGAACGGAAGGGCCGGCTCCTCGGCCCTTCCGCCCGCAGAAGACCGTGCCCCCTCGGGCCTCCGCCCTCAAGCACACAGTCTTCCGGGGCGGAAGGGCCTCGGAGCAGGACCTTCCCCCCCCCCGCCTTGACGTATAATAATGTTCTGCTGGCTAATCTGCCAGGCTTTCATGTAAGGAAAGCCTAAGTCAAATGTGCTAAAATAGATCCAACTTGTCTGACTTCTCAATTTCAACACCCAAAACAAAAATCAGAACCTCATGCTAGTTCAATACCTGTTTTGTCAAGAATTCTCTCTAAAGTCAAAAATTGTGCGGTTCCTTGTATGTACTCTTTGACTTTGTTACTTTTCCCCCTATTAGCTGTCTTTTTCATTTGACAACAAGCAATGTGACTTATGAACCTTCAACCGTCAACTATACTATTTAAATTGTCGATTCCATATATATATATTATATATATATATATATATATATATATATATATTTGGTAGAAATTCCTCTTTAGCAAGTGATTTCTTGTACTCTAGTGTCGGTGAGTGGCTTGATGGTTGAAATGTTCCAGTTTTTTACTTTGATGTGGAGGTCATGAGCTATGAAGTGGGAAGTAAATTAAGTCAACTATTGTTTAAACCTTTGGGCGTAGGCAATTAGATTGCAGAATGAGGGTGGTTTCGGACTACCGGCAAGTCCCTTTGCCTGGCCCTTTCACTTGCCACCCATTTTCTGAATCTTGGCAAGTGAGTTGATGAGCAATTGACCATCCCCATTTCACATTTGGTTGGTAAGTATTTATCTTGCTGGTGAGTTCATCGACACATGCAAACTTAAGTAGTTTTTGTCATAATGGATCAATGAAATGGTCAACATGCACATGTTGACCGTTCGTCAAAGCAAAAAAAGAAATTGTGCTAAGTCATATAAAGCCACTTGTTCCTGCTCGGTCCTCCCATTAAAGTTTAAATTCACCTCGTCTTGAGTGAGAGAGAGAGAGAGAGAGAGAGAGAGAGAGAGAGAGAGAGAGTTGTAAAGCTACCTTTACAACTGGCGCCAGCATTGTCCCCGGCGCCAAGTAGCGTCCCTGCTGCTCCTGGCGCCACTGTGACCAGAATCCAGCCGGCGCCAAGTTCCTATGGCTGAAAATCTTTGATCGGTTCTAGCGAAGTCCAGAGAGCTCAAATCGATGTGCAATCACCTCACACGATCTAGACATGATTAAACGAAGCCTGAGGATCAATAAAATCTAGAGAGAGAAAATGGCTTCATCTCTTTGCTTCTTCAAACATTCATTTGCAAAATGCCCTTTGATTCCACAATAAAAGCATTTCAACTTAGACTTATCTTTCTTTTTGCCAAAGAAGAAGTCTCGCCTTGATCTTGCCCTTTAGACCACTTGCCTTTGTCGTTGCCCTTGAACTTGCCTTTGATGAACATGGCATCCTCTTCATATTGAGATGTCGATGTAGATCCACCTCCCCTTAATTGAAGCCTATACTCCTCATTCACCAAGATCTCTTGCAAATCCACAATACTTGGCAAAGTCTTTTGAATAGCAAAATTTTGAACAAGATTAGCATGATCATCCAACAAGCCATTAAGTATAACTTGAACAAGTTCTACCTCCTTATGCTTTCATCAATACATGCTAACTCATCATTGAATGCTTTAACCCTCAAAACAAAAGCATGAGTACTCTCTTCCTTCTTTTGCAAACTTTGAAATATTTTTCACCTAAGAGTAAGCACCCTTGGTGTAGACTTGGATTCATAAAGCTTCTTCAAAGCTTCCCAAGCCTCCAAAGATGATGTGCACTTACCAACTTCCTTGAGAAGTTCATTGGTAACATTCATCTTAATCATGTGTAGAGATTTCTTTGTTCTCTTGTCATACCTCACTTGATCTTGAGGTGCTTGAGGCCTCTCCTCCACACCTACAACAATCTCCATCCTCACCTTCCAAGTAGAATAGTTGATTGAGGTAAGCCTATCATTGCCTTCCATACACTTTCCCTTCAAAATGTAAACCCTACTAATTTTGTGTCTAGATTCAATGTACCCAAAGTTCAAATTTGAATCTCTCTCAAACTTGACTACCAACTTTCCCACACTTTCAAAAAGTGTTTATTGAATGTATTTTAAACTAATATAACTTCAAAAAGTTTATCTCTAAGTCTAAAATGAGTTTTGGCCTCTTATTGACAATTTACCAAAATATGACTAAACTAGTTGAAAACTCTCACACTTTTCCCTTGTGGTCGATGAACCGGTCTTGCACAAAAATGACATCCCTATTGGTGAATGCCTTCTTGATATGCAAATTGTAGAGCTTGTATGCCTTGTGGTCTGGGGAATAGCCGACGAAAATCGTTTTTCTACTCTTATCATCCAATTTTTTTCATAGATTTTCAGGGATCTGAGCGAAAGTGATGCATCCAAATACTCAAATATTTTGGAGTGTTGCTTTTGATCTTGTCCACACCTCATAATGTGTCTTGCCATTCAGGGCTTTGGTGATGGATCGATTCTGCAAATATGCATAAGTAGTAACAGCTTCTACCCAGAATTTCTTTGGAAGAGAGGCATGGGCCAGCATGCTCTTGGCACTTTCGATGAGTGTCCGATTCTTCCGTTCACCTACACCATTGGATTGAGGTGTGTAGCTAGTTGTCTATTGTTGATGTATCCCATGGCATTGTAGAACTTCTTAAATTCAGTAGAGATATACTCTTCCCCTCCATCTGTGCGTAGAGCTTTGATCTTTCTCTGGGTCTAATTTTTTGTAGATGTCTTGAATTGCTTGAAGAACTTAAATGCTTCAGATTTGTTCTTCATAAAGTAGGTGGCAGTCCTTCGAGAGAAGTCGCTGATGAAGGTTAGAAAATAGAAAGCTCCCCCTGTGAAAGCAGTCTACATCAGGCCACAAATGTTGCTATGTACAAGGTCAAGCAAGCCCTTGGATGTATGAACTGAGTCTGAAATGAAGGGACTTCTAGCATCACCTTCTGGTTTGATCTCTGTGCCATCAATGATGTCCCACAGTTCTTTGGCTAGAAGTATAACCTTCATCTTGAATTTCTAGAGATGGTAGTTATCTCCATCGAGTTTGTCAATGAGAGATGAACTAGATGATGGATCCATTCTGGTTGAACTGGATCGTTGTTAGAAACAACAATTGTCGGAATATTGTTGGTTGCGCGTTTGCTAGAAAGACATCTTGATAGAAACAAGACTGATAATCCGCAGTAGAAATGCAGATTACTGAAATGTCCGCTCTGATACCATGTCGTAAAACATGGGGATGACCGGATCCGGAAGCTCAAAGCTTTGAGCGTAGGCGTGTAGGAACGGAAATGCAACAGTTAGCAGCAGAAATATTCAAGAAGAATGATTCATACAAATTGCACAAACGAACAATACAATAGTGAGACAAAAATTGCACTCTGATTAATATCAACAATGAGTACAATGGCTTGAAGTAATAACTTTAGTTTGCTGAGCGTGATAACGCTGGCTACAGATAACTCTGATTGAAAAAAAGTACTTACATAGCTTGATTCAACTAGTATATATATTTACAAGTGTCAAGAGACAAATATCTTATAATCCTTAATTGTCATTTACTCCAGTTATGTATATGTACAAAAATGGTAACCGCTCTTGGGATATTTAGTTGTCCAGCTGTTTGTAGGGTTGATGATAAGTTGGCGACATCGGTCTGCTAATGTAGCAAAAACCCAAAAAAAAACTCAAAAGTACCCTTAGACTGAAGGTATGTAAATCCCGAAGGTGCCTCTAGAGCGAAGGCAGGGAAAATGCAAAAAAGACGAAGGTGGGCCTGAAATGAATTCCAAGGCATTCTGGCCACTGTGTCGCATTTTTCGCGAAGGTGCGAAAAAGGCGAAGGTGCCCTAAAAAATGTTTAAGGCACAAAAAAATCTCAAAGGAGAAAAATGTGAAGGTCCGAAACATTTAGTCGGCCTTCGATTTTTAGGATGCTCATTAATTAAACGATTTGTTTAAGGCTGAGCATAATAAATCTAACAAGATGTTTGTTTAATGTCATGAATAATGTAATGGTTACATAGTGAAATTTCTTTGTATCCAGTGAAAGATAGAAAATCCATTTGTGTAATCATGTTGTGATTCATGGTTTGGATAAGAAGGCAGGAATTAGTCGGGTGATTTTGTGCCTTGCCTTGAATCCAAACCCTTCTGAAATGGAACGGAGTGCACTGCAAGATCTGAAGAACTGAAGAGGTGTTGATTGCAAACCATTGTGGAGGCTATTAGCAGGCACTATTTTGCCACTCCAAAGGCTCGATTTTGTTCATGCTCAGGTGCTGTCCGTTCTTCTGAAGCCCGATAGTCTGTGAACAATGAGGGACGAGAGGCGCATTTTCTACTGAGGTTCTAGAAATTCATTGACAATTTCCACATCAATCCATATTAGAAGGAGGATTCTTTAAAACCAAACGTGTATGAAGAGCTGTGTCGGTCAAATCTCGAGCGATTTGCTGATTTCAGTGAATTGCTATCATAAAAACCATGTTGTGTAGGTCATGAAGGTTCTGAGTTCATAAGCTTCTTGTTGAGAGAAACAGATCTTAGAACAAAGTGCGATGAAGTTTTCTTTGAAGATTGTGCTTTGCTTGGTCTGAAATATTGCTTTGAATCCATGTGTCTGCTTGGAATCTGTCTTGAAGAAATGTTGAAGTGAAATCACTGGTTTGCTAATCTGATGCCAAACTCACAGTCACTGGCTTAATCCTTTGCTTTCTATTGTAAAATTCAAAAATTATTTATTATTTGTGTAACATAGTTGTAGTGGTAGGATGTTTTATTAGTTTCGATGGGTTACCCTTGTCCCTTTCGTAGTGATGAATTTTGTAGTGCCAATAGAGGATTTAAAGTCCTCATTGAACCTAAGAAAGAGACAAATTGAACAAATATGGCCGTTGTACATTGTGGTTACAATGTGTCATATGAAAGGAAGGCTTAAGAGCTTGCGCCGACATATTCAAACCTACTGCTGAGCACCGTGGAAGACTAGTGTGAAGGAGCCAGCCGATGATGATGTATAATATTGCTCTATCTGCCTGCGCCCATGATCCAGTCCCTCCATATGTGAATCAGCCTGAAATCCAACTATTAAACCTCATTTGCTACTAATTAGGCATATGTCAAGCTACAAAGCCCACTTATGTATCTGCTCATCTTTGTAAAGGAGAAAAAGTCTGTGGCAGACTTTATACATTATTTAGATCTAGAAATTCTTATAACCAAGATTCAATGCCTCTGAGTTATAAGAAGTGTATTGCGAAGGGAACCCAGGTTCAAGTGCCAACTATTGATATTTGTGATTATAGCATTGAAGACTTGAAAGCCTAACTTCTGTTATTGCGATGGCCCGACCTTCTGCTATGAGACTCATTTGTAGTGATAGCCTGTTTGACTGCTCTGTTTGTTGGTTACATCTCTGACATAATGACTCATAAGGAGATCTATTGTGCGTAGCTAAACAACCATCAAGCTATATAGCCTCCAAATGCGAGGGTAGTAGCTAATTAACATTTCCTTGTTGACATAATTTGCTTAGTCCTTGAGCCTATGTACCATTAATATGAATAGTCACAGTCCATCTCTCTATTGAGCTTTGCAAATTCTCAGTCACAAACTCTTGTCAAACCTCTGAACAAGTGAATATAATGTTGTTCTACTCTAAACCGTTGTTAGACTCTTGCTCATAAGTTGACTCCAAGCCCAATGAATAAGGCCTCTGAGTGTCTATTTACCTATGTAAGGAGCTGATTGGTTTGGTTAGTTTTGAATGACTGTCATTGTGTGAGCAGAACAAGTGAGCTTGCCAAATCACTTACCACCAGGAAGAGCCTTTGTTGGTTATTCAGCGGTGATTTCTTGTGGAAACCATTGGGATCTATAAGACGGATAACGAGTTCTTTGTGGGAATTCCTATGCTTTCCGGCTCCTAATTTCTTCCAACATCTATATCATCCTACACGTAGTTCAAGGTGTGCACTGTAAGGGATTCCAGCATGAATAAGCATACTTGCTATGAACACAATAACAGATCTAACGTCACATCATGCACAATAGACCATAAAAAAATCAAGCAAATACCACCCTCCAGCCAAAAATACTAAAGAAATATAAAATGTAGCCAATAGTTGATCCCCTACAGGCTACAAGGAGGAGCAATATATGTCCTCTCAAGATTTTGGAAGCCCTAAAAGTATTGTATGTCCATAGCATTCCTCTATTACTAAGAAAACATTGCCCCCAACATAGACAAAGTAAAGAAAATAAGTGGAATTTTCACATGGTATCAGATCCTACCTAAGCTTTTGATGCATCTATCATCCATAGTTTCAAAAATTTCATGAAAATCAAGATCTAGAGAGTGTTGATTGCATCTCCCATGCTATCTCAAAGAAATTTGGATCAAGAGAGTAATTCATTATCATACTGATCGAATCATTTCAGGTACTGTACAGACTCTTCAGTGCTCAGGCACGTGTGAAGTATAGCCAAATTCATTCGAAAATTTCTCTTCCAAGTTAGATCCAAATTTGGTGCTGGATACCTTGTTTGAAAGCTAGTTTTGTCTAGGCTTTGTAGCAATTTTCTTCAATCCATTTGGTAGAGCCAATAAAAAGTTATAAGCTTTTGAAGAGGGTTAAATAGGGCACCTAGACCTGTGTGGACACATTTGGTTTGATCATATCTTGCTAGTTTGACCAAAAAATTCAAGAAGAGGCTTGCCAATGCCATCTATTTGAGATCTAGTCATCATTTTGAGGTCATAGCCACTTTCTTTCATACAATTGGCTTGTATTTGGGTGATTTGTGGATTCTTGGAGTGTTTCACATGTGCCAAAGATATTTTGACCCAAACTTTGCCTATACCATATCAATTGATGAAAGGTTGATCTAGTTTGAGAGAGATTGATAGAGCTAGTGAGATCCATCTCACATTTTGTTGCAAGATCTTGCATAGGAGTTGGTAGTATACCTTTCAAGGATCCTATAGTGAGAGAGAAGCAACATTTTACTGTCTAAATCACAAGGTGTCTTTACTGCATCTATGGGTTCCTTTCTATTGGAATCTAGTGAGAGACTATCTACCTCCAACTATTCTATTTGAAAGGCTAGAATGGAGTCCATTTTGGTGCTTTAAGATGTGATGAAGATTGTGCTAGGACTTGAGGAGGAGCCTCAAGAGCTCCAAGAGGTCCACAAGTACAAAAAGAGAGCTAGGATGGCTCTACACATCATAAAGATAAATGTTTCAAATGAATTGTTGTGTGATATTGACTCATGTACCACATCCAAGGAGGCTTGGGACACATTGGAATCCATCTATGGTGGAAAGGTGAAAGCATACTTCACAAAGGACAAGCCAAGAGGAAGGGACAAAGAGCAACATCAACGTTTCATGAATGACAAGTCAAAGGAGGAGAGTGATGAAGAGTCATCACAAATATCAACAAGTTGCAAATCCAGCAAAAGTGGGCATTTTGCTTCTAATTGTTTCAAGAAGAGAAATGATGATAAGGTAGCACGAGGGACTAGTTGTGGTAAGCTTTTCAAAGTTGATGCTAATCCTTGTGGAAGTGTGGCCAAGAGGAGCTTGGATCATCTCAAGGAGGAGTCAATGATCTACCTCAATCTATATGTTCCAAGATGGTGAAGTTCATGAAGATAGTGCTTTGGCAAAAGCACATGGACAGTTATTGCCAACAAGGAGGTCTACTTCTCATCAATTCTCTTATCTTGTTCATTTGGATGATTTCATTTCATCATGTAGAAACAAAGATAGTGCTATTTCATGTGACTTCTTGCTTGAAGACTTCAAATGGAGGTACCTCTTATCAAAAGTGCTTGATATGAAGATTGCAATAGTTGATACTTTGGGGATCTTTAGATCCATTTTCTTTGCCAATATTCCTTTGCACATAAGGAGTAAGGAAGATCTAATTTCAATTAAGAGTATGATTGTAGGATTTTCAAATCTACCAAAATTCCAAGTGTATGATGGAGATTTGCCAAGGCTTGAGGAGGAGTCTTCTAAACACGCGGTTTCAAGGGGATCATCAAGGGGCAAGGCTGAGTCTTTGTGGCTCAAAGTACATGGTAAAGAGGGGCAAGTTTCAAGTGGTATTCACTCCAACATATTCTCTCATGCTTCTCTTTCATTACTTGATGTACCATCTTGCTTTTATGAGGTTTCTACGTCTCATAGTTGGAGTGAGGTAATGATTGTCTTGTATCATGCCTCTAGTATGGACATATTACTTGTCATTCATGGCTTATATATTTTTCAAATTACTTAGAAAGCAAGTGTTTGAGTCATCAAGTGCATGCTCTTGGATCTAGTAAGAGCAAGAATGAGCTTGTTGCTCATAGCTTGAAAAATTATGTTTTTACATGGTTTGAGGCAATTTGTAAACTTCTCTTGAGATTAGGTGAATCATACAAAGAGGACACCTACATCCTTGTGCAAGTATTTAGCCTCAAGAAGATCAAGATTTTGATTTCAAGATTAGATCCATCATGGATAAAGTTCATAGTATGTGGACTAGTCAAGCTAGTCTGCTTAATCTTGAAAATCAACACTTTTGCTAATCTTATGATCTTGATCTCTATGATCTTTGTGATCTTTATGAGGCATGGAAGCCTCTGACTTTCATCATGGTGCAGCCATATCCATGCAAATGGTACTTTCAAATCAAAGATCATCATCAAGCATGGAGGAAACACTTGGATATAGTGGAAATTGGTGGAATACTCTTCAAAGATGTTGGCAAATGATTTCTACCAAAGAAATCTTATCATGGATATGGTGAGGGTGCTGCTATGATGGATCCTTTTGCTGGTTTTTTACTTCATATGCATACCAAAGGATCCACTCAAAAAGTTTCACAAACTCCTTGATCTTACCAGGCTAGTTTTTGAGGAGGAGCGTGAAAAATTGTCAAAATCTCTCTTGGATATTTTTTGTGTTTCTAGTTTGTGAGAAAATATCACAGTGTGGAGCATGTTCCCACATGTAGAAAAAGTAAATATAGTTTAGTCATGTTGACTTTAGGGGTATCATAAAGATTTTGTATTAAGCATCTTGGTGTAGAACTTTGATAGGGCCAATTTTGGCTTTAGAGGTCAAATGGTCAAGTACACATGTTTTGTCATGATTAGGCCAAAATTCAACTATGATGTAACTCAAGCTAGTTAGGTTGCTTACACATGTCAAGTTTAGGTTTGATGAGTGATGCACCCTATGTGGTGGCAAAAGTCAAAGGGTCCAATCATAAGAGATAGATGTGTTGGAAGGGACCAATCAAAAGTGAGGGATGTTGCATCACACATCCAGTAGGATTAGAGAGGCTATGTTTAAGGGGTCCAATAAGAAGAATCAAGCATGGATCTCCACTGTTTCTATATGTACTTTCATTCCCTTCATTAATGTATGAGAGATCTATGTGAGGTTTTGAGTCAATTTGGAGATTTGCCAAATTTGCTTGTATTGTCTTCTCTCTCTAGATGAGCCCAAAAGTGGTATTTTCTCTATCTACCTAAGGAGAGGAGCTTGTTGGGACTTAGTTTATTTCATGAAGTTTTTCACACGCGTGAAACACCTTTTGGTAATGAATGAATGCATGTAGAATGGTCTTTTTGCCTTAGATCTTGTCATTGATCTTGGATTTCAATCAATAGGTGATCTATAGTGCATGAGCCAAGCTTAGGACATCAATTTCACACATTAGGACATTCCCACATGTGTGAATTTTCACATACTATTCTTCAAACATTGGTGAGTTCTAAGGCTAAGAGCAAGAGACTATATGCCAGGTAGGATTTATAGCCCATGACTCCAATATTGAATATATCTTTTTAGCTCTTATTAAGAAAGCTAGGCACATAAAAAAGCGAGTTTACTAGTGTTTTGTGAACTTCATAAAAGCCTTCGACTCTATACCACATTCCTTACTCATTGAGAGGCTTTGTGATCTTGGCTTCTCCATAGACACCCTTAATGTTTATAATGGCTAACTCAATGTTTGTAAGTCATTCCTAGCAATAGAAACATTGTCCTTAATGTTCAACAAAATTGTGAATGAGATGGTCAAATATATTAGCTTTCAATCGCATGACTATGCATATATTGCTTGAGTTATAATCAAATGCACATGTTGATGAAATTTTTGTAAAGTGCATATGGTGAAGTTAATGAACCATTCAAAAAGTCAAAGTATGTGTTGATAATGTATCCACGTTATTGAGAAAGTACCACATATAGAACACCATGGAGAGCATGAAAAATATATTGATATGACAACGAAGTATAGTGATACTCATTGGAAACATCAAAACTCTCCACAAAAGTATGATGGTGCAAGCTAACTAAGTTGATCTATGCAAGTACTTGATCCTTAAGTGAGTTGGATAAGCTAAATCTAATCAAGTGTTATGCAATTGATCCATCCACCATATATAACAAATATTATATATATATATAGGTGCTAGCGGCTACACAAGTTAACATTAGTGTTGTGCCAATCCAGTAATCCTCTCCTCTCTTGTATTCAATTAACGTGCTCAAGAATGAAGCTAATTAAGATTTGATCTTCAATTTCTCTTTGGTTGGGTGATTTGGCTCCATAGCTCTCCTTTTGGCATTTGCAACAAGATCTTATTCTTGCATATCATGTAGGAAATCTAAATATCATCCAAGAATACAACTACTTAGCTTTTAGTATTTCCTTCAGTGTAACTAATTATCTCTTGTTTGCAGCCATCATTGGAGTATGCATATAATCTCCCTAAGGGCATATTCAGATGAGAACATTAATCTCATCTATTTAAAAATGAATTCCCTGAGGTCCACCCATGCCGAAGTGGACTCCATGTATAGTAGGATGATGAAGTATTTTTTGAGGCCAGATGGAGCCATTGTAAATAGCTAGTTGGAGATTGTTGATGCGGAAGTAAGTATTTCTCATCATATATTTAATAAGCAATAGATTTTGTTTTCTCTGAGTGCACAACTAACCTATTATACCTTTCGTGATTTCAGTCAGCTCAACAAGACAATGGACACAACTATGGCTAGTTCTCCATCCACAATGTACAGGACTTTTTAGAGTGGTACATCTTACAATTTGGGGCCCCGGATATACGAGAGGTACATAAACTAGTTAATGGTCTAACTATGTTACCTTGACTATTTATTAACCCAATTATTTTAGATTTGTTTTCTGATAAATCAATTAACCTGGTTATTTTGGATTTGCAGTACAAATGTAGAGCTTTTACAGTGAATGAGATGTATGAGTTTCGTCAACAAATATTGGTATAGATTAAATAGAAATATACATTTTTTATGTAATGCCTTGTGAATAATAATGGGCTATAAGTGAGTATCTTGTATCATGATTGCTCTATTATCTTAACAGTTCCTCCCAAATCTTTGCATTTGATTTTCTCTTCATGTCTCTGCACAAACATACATTATTCAATGTATAGTTAGTGATCAGAATATTGACAAAAAAGGGTAACGAATACAAATTCATATATTAGATATTACATACCAATTTTCCATTCGATATAAAGCTGAAATATTCGAGGATATCTTGCTGTAAAAGTATCAGCTCCGGTCTAATGTAGAATAAGTTTCAATCCTGCTCAACCTCAATAGTAGTAAGTAAATCCCCATTTGCCATGATATCAATGCATATACAATCAGTGTGTTTGATGCTATCTACATCTTGATCTAATGTGTTTTTTTCCATCTTTGATAATGAAACACCATACTAAGCATTTGCTTTTCTATGTTGTATCTAAAGTATATGGACGAATGTTTGATTCTACATTCTATATCTGCAGTGGATTTTTGATCCCAACCTTTGTCCATGAATTTAAATAAAAAATCATCTGATAGATTTTTGCAAACAAACAATGTGGGAGACGCACCTCAATGTTTGAAAAAGAGCTGACAAACATGATATATGAACAAACCAGCTTAAGTGTACATTTTTTGATCTAGTACAATTTTTGAGTGACTTTTGTACATCATTATATATTTTGGAATGAAAAGACTTTATTATATTATCGTTGAGTGCAATCCACCACTTGTTATCTTGAAAATTAGGTAAAGGTATACGCTCTAGTTTTCGTATTCTCCCATTGAAGTCTGGAATATACATAGCATCATAAAAAAAATATTCCAAGAATTTGCAAGTTCTCTTTCCGTTCATCCTCTGTATTGCAATTTGCCAATTTCTGAATGGATGACATCTATAATACTTGAAAGGGAGGTTACAGGTTCCCATTCATGTATGTTTGATGGATATAAATTTGCAATACAAAATCATAATAAGTTTCCATTCATAAATACAATTACATGCTAAAAAATGACAAGCAACACAAAAGATTAAGATACTTACAATTACATTTTCAAAAATCATGTGGATTTACAGCATCCACATTAAGTTCTAAATGCATATAAACATGTTGAACAAGACCCTCTGAAATGGTTTGTCCTCCTGGAGATACTTTGAAATCAATAATCCGACCTTTCCAATAAGATCATTTGTATACTTGGCCTTTTTCTTTTGGCGAAAAGCCCCTCTCGCTGATGGGTGCATCATTACCCAAGAAGCCTTATGATATTCACGAGCAATCCATGTGCCATCATCTTTCCTCTCATTATAAAAAATTGTGGAGCAGATCAAGGATCTCGGTCTCCTTCTCATCGCCATAGCTTGAAGAATATCATGTTTGAATCTATCAATATGAGAGTCTAGGGCATAATAGACATTAAAGCAACATGGATGTCGGTAACTACTATCTCATTTATTGAAGTTTAGGAGAGATGCATCTAATTTGCAGCTTGTAATACACTGCATCGGAACTGAGGCATCCAAGTATATTCAAGTTATATTCATCATGAGAAAAAGTAAAAGTGGTATAGATTTGGAGCAACAACATCATAGCTACAATAAAGAATCGTCTATGTGACTGCCAAGATTGTAAGGCTTCAAGAAATTGATATATTTTCATGACTTATTTAGCATCATAAAAGTGTTACTCAATAGGAGCTAGAAATAGAACATAAATTTACAACATAGCTAATGGGGCTTGAGGGTGAACATTGCGAAGATCAAGGTTATGGTCTTCAATACTTTCAAGGAGACCCGATCATGAGAATAGCACCACAAGGAGACTCAATCGTGAGTATAAATCCTTAAATGTCCATGTAGATCTGATGCAAATCACTTTCATCTCCACTAAATTCATTGAGAGCTGGTTGAGAGAGCAAAAGGTCTTTATTGGTCGTGTAAGAATCCAGATTCTTAGGATGCTCTTGGAGAAGCCAAAGAGTTTTTGGAAGAAATCTCCAGCACCACAGCAAAAGTTTGGCCACAACTTTAGCATACTAAAAATGATCATTGTTAGAACTCATCCTATAATTCACCTCAATGGAATCTGGATAAGATGTGCCAATGCAATGATCTAAATTAAAACATACTAAGATCTTATTAAGATGTAGGTTGTACTTTTGTATAAGTTGTGGAACACCAAAAAGCCCTTCAAAAAGCAAAAAATATTGGTAGGTGCATGATCTATAGAGATGGTAATATTCATTTCATTGAGACCAAACATAAGCATATAGCTATTTAGAGTTAGTGTAGTAGTTAGAGTCAGAGCTAGAGTTTTGAAGAGTTTTCCAATTGAACTTTCTAGACGGTCTTCACACCATATATTCTGAGGCTATAACACTCTCTTAGGTGTTGATTTTTTGAGTTTTAATAGTTTGTATTGCAATAAGTTGTTTCAACAAAATTGTTCCATTTAGTTACCAGTTCTCTTGGATGTACATCATTAGTCTTATATGTGCTCTCTCTCTCTCTCTCTCTCTCTCTCTCTCTCTCTCTCTCTCTCTCTCTCTCTCTCTCTCTCAAAGAACGAGGTGAAATTAAACTTTAATGGGAGGATCGAGAAGGAACAAGTGGCTCTATATATGACTTAGAACAATTTCCCCTTTGGCTTGACGAATGGTCAACATGTGCATTGACATGTTGACCATTTCAGCCTTCCATTATGACAAAAAACTACTTAAGCTTGCACGTGTTGATGAACTCACCATCAAGTCAAACCCATTTTTTGGGCCAGCCAATGTCCCCTGGCATGTTGTCCTACATTTTGAAATTTGTATAACCCTTCACTGCCAATATTCCTTTCAATGAAATGCATTTCAATTTTTACCTTTCCAGTTGAAAGGTGATTGCTTGAAAAGAGCAACCTTCAACCTTTTAACATGAAAACTTTCATGCTTGCATTTCAAAACACAACACCATGGACCAACTCACTTGCCAAGATGCCTAAAATGGGTGGCAATTGAAAGGGCCAGGCAAAGGGACTTGCCAGTAGTCCGAAACCACCCTCATTCTACAGTCTAGTTGCCTAGGCCCAAAGGTTTAAACAATAGTTAATATACTTCCCACTTCATAGCTCATGACTTCCACATCAAAATAAAAAATCGAAACATTCCTACCCTAGAAATACTCCAAGCACTAGTACAAGAAAACACTTGCTAATGAGGAATTTCTATCAAAAACAAAAGGAAATATGAATCAACAATTTTAATAGTATAGTTGAAGGTTCATAAGTCACATCTCTTGTTGTCAAATGAAAAAGGTAGCTAAAAGGGGAAAGCAACAAAGCCAAAGAGTACATACAAGGAACCACAAGATTTTTGATTTGAGAGAGAATTCTTGACAAAACAGGTACTGAACTAGCATGAGGTTCTGATTTTTGTTTTGGGTGTTGAAATTGAGAAGTCAGACAAGTTGGATCTATTTTAACACATTTGAGGTAGGCTTTCCTTACATAAACGCCTGGCAAATTAGCCAGCAAAACATTATTTTATGTCAAGCACTTGAAAGTGCTTGCAGGTGTTTCTTTTGTTACTACAAGTGTTGGGCGGGTATATAGGGTGGTTGGTATCAATAATGGGTATCAACATGATATTAAAAAATCGACCCGACTGGTATATGAATTTCTAATACCAGGGTCTAGAACCGGACACCCAGTATTAACTATTTTACTATTCATGTTGATACCCAAGTTGGGAAGATTTTATGGATTTTTAACATGGTATCAATAGTAGTACGATTTTTAGTATTTTTTTGTTAATATTTCAGATTTTTGATATTTTAAATTATGATACTACTCTTTAAAAAGAATATTTATAGCAATTTGTACATGTTTATATTGAAACCGGCTGGTGATACCAGCCCGGTCTGTACCAATCTACAACTCCTAAATCTCCTTATGTTGATATCCTACTGGTATTAAATTTTTTAAAAACTTGCAATACACTGACCCGGCGGGTATCAAACCCGCCCAACACTGGGTTACTACGCACTTGAGCAAACAGAAACCCTGTAATTTACTTTTCCTTTCAAGAAATATTAGAACCGGCTTGATTGCCAAGATAACCATTCGTAGGAATAGGTTCAGCTAGTCCATAAAGCAAATAAAATCAAGATATCATAAATGGAGAATGTAATGTAGGATGTTTAATTCAAGAAAGCTCCAGCTTGTGCTGTCGCTTCTGTGAGAGCAAAACCTCTGAGGGGACAGCCCCAGTAATTGCCAAGTGACGGTGCGCACTTCCTCCACATGCATCTGCAAAAGCCTTCATCACCTCCTCACGCAAAACAGGAGCGAAAGGAAAACATATACTCCGATACTTCTCTTCCACCCATCTGTTCCCGTGAGCCCAGTAAGGACCACAGGCAGCATAATACTCTTCAATGAGTGAATCTATTGCAGGAGAAACCGAAGGCAACTGGTAGCACCAGGCTGCCACAATCCCTCCCGGCTTGCGGAGCACTTGCCTCACATGAGAATAGAATATGTCAAGGTCAAACCAGTGCAAAGCCTGTGCGACAGTGATTAGATCTACTGTTGCCTCTGGTCCTAGAAGTCTATCCAGCTCTTCCCGTTCAATGGTTTGAGAGGTAACAGCGTACTCAATATATTTGGTTGTCTAGGTGCCAACGCTAATTGCTGCTCACTAACATCTGTCCCCACCACTTTCTGGTAATACTTTGCAACCTGTGATGCACCCGCCACAAGAACACTTATTAATTATAATACAGAACAACGAAAGATGAAATGTTTGGTTGGAACAATTTGGCTGATATTTCTTCAGTCATAAGCATAGACATTTTGAAGGAACGATTCGGCTGATATTTCTACAGTCATAGCGATGAAATGATTGGCTGACATTTATTCAGTCATAAGGATGAATCGTTTAGATGGAGTGATCTCACTAAACTCATAAGGATGTAACGTTTGGCAATTGGGGTGATATTTGTTCAGTCATAAGGATGAAACGTTTGAATAGAATGGTGTCGCTGATATTTGTTCAGTCATAAGGATGAAACGTTTTGGATAGAATGATTTCGCTGATGTTTGCTCAGTCATAAGAATGAAACGTTTGGACGGAATGAATTCGCTGACATTTATTCAGCCACAACTCACGAATCACAGCCATAATGGAGAGAAGGTGCGAAATTTGTTATTTCTCATGAATCACAGCTGGAATGCAAATTAAACCGAAGTAGCTAGAGCCGGTGGATCCACCTACCTCCACTGCAGCTTGTCCATTGCCGGTGCCGACATCCCAAGCAAGATGATGATGGCGCGTAAGAGAGGCGAGCAGAGCGAAGAGAGAATCTGGATAATTCGGCCTTCCCGCTGCATACAGATCAGACTTCTTATCAAACAAGCCCGCCATCTCTCTCTCTCTCTCTCTCTCTCTCTCTCTCTCTCTCTCTCCGCAGATTTGCGTCGTCCACATTACAATTCCCACCATAATTTTCAATCTCTTGCATATTAATAAATTATCTCTCTTTCTCTTTGGAAGAACTAGGTTTTGGATACCCTTTCATCTCGGAACCAAGCTCGGTTACCCATTTTTTGTGGAGGTGTGGGTCTTTTCTTTACGGTTTCTTCTGCACCTGCAGTTTTTCTTGGGAGCTGGGCTCTTATCGCCCCTGCTTTGTTTTCTCGGTTCCTCTCTGGCTTTCGCCCTCTCTTAATGGATTGCATTGCTCATGTGGATAGTGATTCTCTGCCTTTCCAACACCTCCTCATCGCTGCACGAGAGCTCCTCCCCCTCTCTGCCCAAGCTTGTCTTCCTCCTTTTGAGCAACTCCCCACTTTCAGCTCTGATCACCTGCAAGAGACCCTCTTGGAGCGCATGCACAAGCAAACCCTTTCCAGCATCCTCTCTGAGGCTCCTTCGGCGTTGCATCGAGCTCGGCTTCTTTCTTGTGCGGGAGCTTGGCTATCAGCTCGGCCTGTTATTCCTTCCTTTCGGTTGTCTTCAGCCGTCTTCACCACTGCTCTTCGTCTTCGCTTGGGGCTACCTCATCCTTCGGTCTTGGGTCTCTCCAGGTGTGTTTGTGGTCACCCTATTGATGCTCTTGTTATCCACCTCCTCTGTTGTCCTTCTAGGAGTGAGCGCACAGCTACGCATGATGTTGTCAGAGATGCAGCGGCCGCTATAGCCAGAGATGGAGGATTCCATGTCCTCAGAGAGCAGTCTCATGTCCTTCTTTCTTCCGCGTCCCACTCTTCTTGCAGGCGGGTCGACATTGTCCTCTCTCGGGATGGGCTTTGTACTTTGGCAAATGTTGTTGTTGTTGATCCCCCCTTCATCGACGACTTCTCTGAAGGACTACTATTTATTTTATGAAGAACAAATCCGAAGCGTTCAAGTTCTTCAAGCAATTCAAGACGTCTGCAGAAAATTAGACCCAGAGGAAGATCCTATGAAAATTGGGTCATGGCAATTTCGACCCAGGAGCATCTTGCTCTATCAAGAATAATTTCGATGCTACTACAAGAGGAGATAAAAAAAACTGCATCCTCCCAGGCTCATGATCGGATCCTTAAGCTCTATATTCCAAAAGAAATCAGAAGTTCAGATCCATGAGATCTACACTGTCAGATTATCTTGACAAGAAGAGCAACATGTAGTAGCCTGTACCAAATGAAGCATCAACTTCAAAGCCTTCATCATATTAACAAAGACATAAGCTATTTTGTAAATATTGTAAGAGGACTGGTCATCTCATCAAGGATTGCCGAACTTTGAAGTACAATAACGAGAAGAAGAAGCAGTTCCAACAACAAGAAAATTTTTGTTACAACCAGTCACTCGATCCAGCAACAAGAGGAAGATGAAGCTGCCTTTATAACCAAGGTTGGATAACATCAGGATATTGACTCTTGGTACTAATTGGACTCCGGAGCAACTCAACATATGACTCACCGTCGAGACTGGTTCCAATGCTACAAGCCATTCACCCATTCAAGAGTTGTACAACTTGGAGACAACTCATCTCATTCTATCGAAGGTGAAGGAACAGTCAAATTCGACTTTCAGAAAGGTGATGTAAAATTGTTGTCCAACGTTCTTCATGTTTCTAACCTTACCAAGAATCTGCTTTCGATAGGTAGAATCATTGATTATGGTCGAAGGATTGAATTCGATACAGAGGGCTACACCATATTCGATAAGTCTAGGAAACTTTTAGCTTTCAGTAGATGATGTGGCTATCTTTACAAGCTTAGTCACTGCTATTCAAAAATAACCAAGCTTTTCATTCATCCACTTCTGAATCGACCGATATGCTTTGTCATTTCAGATTAGGCCATCTAAACTTCAATAGTATTCAGCAAATGTCGACTCAGAATCTAGTGCAAGATCTTCCTTTTGTCAGTAACCAACTTCTCCATGTGAAAGTTATATTATCAACAAGCATGCTAGAAGTCCTTTTATTTCTGATTCAGTTCATACTTCCAAAGGTTTGCTTGATCTTGTACATAGCGACATTTGTGGCCCTATGCAGACTACTTCCACACGGAGAGCCCTCTATTTCCTAATAGTCATTGATGACTGCTCTCGAAGGACCGCTACTTATTGTTTGAATAACAAATCCGAAGCTTTCAAGTTCTTCAAGCAGTTCAAGGCGTCTGCTGAAAATCAGACCCAGAGAAATATCAAGGCTCTACGTACTGATGGATGGGAAGAATTCATCTCCATCGGATTCAAGGACTTCTGCAAGGTCAATGGAATACATCAGCAATACACAACCAGCTACTCACCTCAATCCAATGGCGTAGCTGAGAGTAAGAATCGGACACTCATCGAAAGTGCCAAGAGCATGCTGGCCCATGCCTCTCTTCCAAAGGAATTCTGAACAGAAGCTATTACTACAACCACCTATCTGCAGAATCGATCCATCACAAAATCTCTGAATGGCAAAACACCTTTGAGGTATGGACAGGGTCAAAACCATCACTCAAGCATATTCGAGTGTTTGGATGCATTGCTTATGCTCAAATCCCTGTTGATCTAAGAAAGAAGATGGACGACGTTCACCAGTAGAAATGTCATTTTTGTGGAAGATTGATTCATCAACCACAAGGAAAAAGCTCCATCAACTTCCTATCCCAAAGCTGACAACTGGAACTCAGCATTTATCAACAACTCAACTCCGACTCCGACAAAGAGACAGACCCTCGACAAGTCGAACCACATCAGAGGATCAAAGTTATACCCAGAAGATCGAACCGATACAGACAGCCTCCATCCCAATTCATGGATGATTCAGCCTGCTACTTTGTG
The DNA here is from genome assembly GCA_029204225.1 of Diphasiastrum complanatum. Lineage (NCBI taxonomy): Eukaryota > Viridiplantae > Streptophyta > Lycopodiopsida > Lycopodiales > Lycopodiaceae > Diphasiastrum > Diphasiastrum complanatum. Next base: position 49,179,869 of record CM055099.1, on the reverse strand, counting down.
CAGGAACCAAACATTGTTTCAGAGGCAATGTCAACACCTGATAATGACCAGTGGAAAGCTGCAATGGACACTGAATTTGATTCTCTCATCGAGAATCAAACATGGACTATTATTGAGCTTCCAAAGGATTGAAATCTGATTCCATGCAAATGGATATTCAAAACAAAGTATGATGTTGAAGGAAGATTAAATCGATACAATGCCAGGCTTGTTGCCAAAGGCTTTTCCCAGATTTCAAATCTGAATTATTCAAAGACCTTTAGCCCTATCGTTAAACATGCTTCGATCAGACTACTACTCTCCTTTGCAGCTACAGCCGATCTTGAAGTCCAACAAATGGATGTCCAGACTGCCTTTCTCAACGGGACTATCAAAGAGAAGATTTATATGTCGCAACCAGAGAGAAGCTCAGGGGCAAGGAGCACCTAGTATGCAAAATCCACAAAGCTTTGTATGGTTTGAAACAGTCACCAAAAGCATGGTTTCAGAAAGTCAATGCATTTCTAATCAAGAATGGTTTTATTCCTAACTCGGCAGACTCGAATGTTTACTTCAAGTCTATTTTTCCTTCCTTCATAATCATCACTCTTTAAGTGGATGATATGTTACTTTTTAGTAACAATCTAAATTTATTGAAGATATGAAATGCATGCTAGCACAGGAGTACAAGATGACTAATATGGGTCCAGCCCATTACTGCCTTGGAATCCAAATTTATCCAAATCGATCTAGCAGACAGATTTATATCGGTCAACAACGATATCTCACTAATGTGCTGGAAGAATATGGAATGACCAACTGCAAATCAAGTTACTTTCCACTTGACCCTGGTCTGAAATCTCCTAACCGAACAATAGCAATGGATATGGCAGGAATGGTAGCAACAGGAGTAAGAGAGATGGTATCAACAATGGTGATGGTGGAAGTGGAGGTTAGTGATCTGACTAGTGCAACCGCTTTCTGCTTGCTTCAGAACAGAGGGGTTTTCAACTTTCTCTTCGACCCTTGGGCTTTCCTGGACTTCCATGAAAGTTTGTGTTGCTTGATCTTCTGCCTTTGTTTCTCGATCATTAGTTGCACTTGTCTCTTCTACTTTCTTGTCGTGAGTGGGATCAGCTATAATTGTGTCTTCTGCTCGTGTGGTTGCAGACAGCTCTCTTTCTCCCTCCCTTGAAATTGTTGCATGTGGTTGGATGGCCACCACAGAATCTATAGTCTACTGGATACGGGGGGTGATATAATAGCTTGAAACGATTCCGATGGGGATTGGAATCTGGAGCGTCTAGCAAGTGATTGCACAACTTGAAGTGACCCGGATGGTGATTGGGTTCTAGACCTTCGAGTAAGAGTGATTGTACGTGTGTTTGGTGGGTGTCCATGATTTGGAGCTGAGGTGAGGAAACAATAGTTGAAGTTCTTTGTTGTCTGATGCATATCAGCTAGAGGCTGCTTTCCTCTTCATCCTCATTGTCCTCACTACTAGATGGGATGCCTTCGTACCCAACCATCTTCTTATTTTGTTTTCTTGGAGTCAGTTTCTTTGTCTTAGATGGCGGCAGGCTATCGGACTCCATCTCTGATTCAGGAGCCGGTTTGCTGGTAGTGACTTTGATTCACTGCTTCTTTGTTGGTGGTGTGATATCAGCAAGTTGAGAGGCTTGTGGTGATGACATGTCGTGTCTCTTTTCTGTGTGACATTCATGAACTGCAACAACTTGTTGGGAAGGTGTAGTTGAGGCTGTGAATGGTTTATAGCCTCGGCTAGCTACAACATGTCTTGGAGCTAAAGAAAGCTTCAAGTCAATGAATGACTGACTTTGTGCTAGATCAAAAAATATATAGCCCAAGGATGTTACTAGGGCTCTCTTTTGTAAAGCATTGATCAACTGTCTCCGATCCAATTATACATGTTTTGGCAGCCCTCATAGGATTCTCCGAGCATGGCAAAAATATGGAGGAGAATCCTCAGTATGTGCCTTGCGTGTGTAGGTGTACCTGGTGAGGTATGCACAAGCATCCCAGTTCCTTGCATTTTCATGGCTTCGAGGAGGATGCCCTCCTTGTTCTTCCACTTGTCGATTGAGGTGTCAAGAACTGGCATAGGATTGCTGCAGCATATTGGTCAGCTTCACCGGTTTCTCTTTATGGCACTTGGAAAGCCAAAGGTTGTAAGATTGCTGAAAATGTCTACCAGTCAAGTAGACATAGAGCTGAAAATTGTGAATATCAATGTGAAACGTCAGTTATTTGGCTTCAAATTGTTCATAAGCCTTGTACATCAGGTAGAGGCTCTGATGTCCCTTCCATTTAGGAATTTTAAACTTGAACAACTGGAAGAGTATCTCAGCTTTGGAGCATGGTACTATCTTCACATGGAACAAGTTTTTTGTCGAATGGAATCTAGCGGCTACAATGGCGGATGCAAATGGTCGTCGGATGTACTGGCGGATGTAAATGGATCGAAAAAAATAAACTGGATCGAAAAAATGAACTGAAACAAAAAAAATGAACAGTATCAAAAAAAGTGAACTGGAGTGGATGCAATCTTTCGGATGCAAATGTGTCTGATGCAAATATTTCGTGGATACAAATAGTGATCGGATCCTGTCACAAATGGAATATCAGATACAAACAAAGGGGACTTGGCGGACGCAGATGAGAAGGCGGTGTTGGACGCACTTGGCGGCTCTAGACCTAATAGCTTGTCGAATGCAAATAAAATATGGAAACTGGCGCAAGATGGCGGATGCAATCGGACGTGTGGTCTCAGATCTAGTGGAATGCAAGTCGTTGGATGCAAAGGAGGGGGCACGTCGGATGCAAAGATGGGAGAGGGTTTTCGGGTAGGTAGATGCATGCATGTGTGGAAGCGATGGAGGATAGATCAAATTAAAGGAGGTGTGATAGCAGTCAGTTTGCAATTGAAATCGGCTGAATTGGAACAGAAAACTAGAATATCATCAGAAATTTGCCAATCAAACATGAACTCGTCCAAAAAATGTGTGAAGTAAAAAAAAAAAAAGGCGGTCGATGTATTTATACCAAAAAAATTTAGGTCAGGCGTTGGATGTAATTTATCAAGAAAACTGGTGGATGGGATTTTGGGTCGAAAAAATACACGAAGTTAGAAAAATAAATGTGCTTGAAAAATACAGTGGGTCGAAAAAAAAATGACAATGAATCAAAAAATGATGATGGATCAAAAAATTATTAGGGATCGAAAAATTATAAGGGATCAAAAAATTACAAAGGACCGAAAAATTTACAAAGAATCAAAAAATTATAAAGTATCGAAAAATTTACAAAGAATCGAAAAAATTACAAAGTATTGAAAAATTTACAAAGGATCGAAAAAATTATAAAGGATCGAAAAAAAAGACGTGGGTCGAAAAAAATTTGGTCCTGAATTTTTTCGAGCTTGTGTTGGAAAATTTGAGTCTTCATATTTTTTTGTGTTTTCCAAGAGGAAGTATAAAATCGAGAGTTTTCTAAAAAAAAAACTTGGGTAGGAATATACATAGAAAATATGCTTGTGAAAAAAGTAATTCTAATCATTATATACAGGAGGATGGAGCAGAAAAAAATGGAAGAAAAAAGAATAACCCTGAAGCACATCTCATATAGGATCTACCATAAAGGTATCCTTGTAGTACCTCCGTAGTCGGCTACCATTGACTAATGTGTCAAGGGGTATGCCTTCTAGCATCTCTAATTGCACTGCACCATTTGTAAAAAATTGCTTAACAATGTAAGGACCTTGGCTACGAAATTTCAATTTCCCTGGATGGACCTTGGAAGATGTGTAAAGTAAAATTTTATCACCATCTTGAATATCCTTAGTCCGGACATGACGATCATGCCAAACCTTCTGTCGTCGTTTGTGAACTAATTGTGCATGATGGGATATAAGTCGTGTTTCACACAGTTTTGTCAACGTAAAGAGTCAATTTTGAACTTGGTGTTGATAAGCACTATCGTCACATAAGTTAGTGAAATAAGCTAAAGCGACATGTAGGGAAGGATTTAAAAATTCTACTGGCACAATAGCCTCTTGGCCATATACCAGCTCAAGTGGTGTTTTCCAATCATGGCTCGCTTTGGCGTTGTTCGATATGCCTAGATAGTAGAGAATAACTTCATTTCCCAGTCTGATCGACTTGTTTCTACTATCTTGGTAAAGACTTTACAAATTGTTTTATTCGTAGATTCAACTAGTCCTAGAATAGTACTGTGGGTACTCTTTTGGTGTATAACAAAATAATGAGTCAATAAATTGTTGATTACTTCATTAAGAAAATGAGAACCTCGATCATTGACAAGCTCTATTGGACACCCAGATCGAGTGATAATGTTTTCATAGGTTGTAGATCGGAAGTGCAACAGTTACCTGCAATAATCAAGATGAATAAACAATAGTGTAAAATTGTATTTGTGATAAAAATAAGAAGGTGAGTACATGGGCGTGAAGCTGATGAGCGCAATTTTGTGAGTCGCGTCTTTTAGAGCTTCTGTCTTTTATAGATAACTAACTGAAAGATATTTATTTACAAGATATTTTCAAGTCTTTCAGGTCAGTGCTTTTCTACCTACCTAAGTAATTATAGTCGTCTTGTAGTTGGTAATCGCCTCTAGGTAATAAAGACTATGTACAAGTAGGTGAACTGCCATAAAGTCTTGGATCGACTGTTTCTTGATGACGAAGTCAGATGGTTCGGACTCATCAGATACTTTGGCCTGTCAGATAGTTCGGCCTGGTCCGATTTGTCAGCCTGTTTCGATTTGTCGGCTGAGTCAGATTTGTTGGTTGCCTCAGATCTATTGGTTGCCACAGATAGTTCGGCCTGGTCCGATTTGTCGACTTGGTCAAATAGTTCGGCCTGGTCAGATTTGTCTATTGAGTCAAAAAAAATTCAGGATGCTCATTACTTAATGGATTTGGTTCTAAGCATTGAAATCCAACACTCTCCCTTAATGCGGATCTTGAAAAACTTTGATCTTCAGATTTAGCATGTCGTTAAATCTGAGATGGTGCTCCTTTGATAGAGCTTTCGTGAAGTAATCTGTTGCCATAAGATCTATCCTGCAGTAAACCAATGACACTTTCTTGCCTTGGACTTTTTCTTTAAGGTAGTGATACCTGATTTCGATATGTTGCTTCGAGAGTGAAATCTTGGATTTAGAGATAGTACAATTGTGCTTTTATTGTCACAATATATTGTCGTTGTATGTGGCTGAGCAAGGTCGATATCTGCAAGCAGAATCCTTAGCCAAATTGCCTCCATGGTAGCATTTGTGATAGCTATGTATTCTGATTCGGTCGATGATAATGCTACTGAGGTCTGTTTTCGGCTGTTCCATGAGATTGAGCCTCGATTTTAAAGGAATACAAATCCAGAAGTCGATCTTCTGGTGTCAATATCTCCTACCCAATCTGCATCTGTGTATTCTTCAAGAACATTGGCAGGTTGGCTGCCTCCATAACAGATGCTAAGATGTTTTGTTGCTTGGACATACTTCGTGACCTTTATGAGTGCTTTTCAATGGGTTGAACCTGGATTCGATAGGAACTAGCTAAGTGAACTGATTGAGTAGGCAAGGTCTGGTCGAGTGCTGATCATTGCATACATCAGTGAGGCGATAATGGAGTGAAATGGATATTGCTTCATTTCCTCCTTTTCTGTCTCAGTTTGAGGGCATGTTAGATCTCCTTACTCAGAAAATAAGAGACTAACTAACGTGATGACAACAATCAAGCAACCAATCATGCCGGAAGATATAAATGTACGTACCAGTTCCATTTTCAGGAGCAACAATGAAAATGGAAAAGTATGTCTCCTTAATCCAGAAACATGAAGCCCTGAAGAAGAACCATCTATTGAAGAATATCCAAAGCTCAGCAGCCTGGTGAACGCCTTACGACCACAACCCTCTTGGAGGATTGTGATGCTGCTAAATAGCGACGAGCAGCTTCAGGAGTACCTAAGGGCACCAAGCTAGAAAAGGGTCGACCCCTATTATGTGCCAATAAAGAGAAGAGACCCTTGGGATAAAACGAAACCAGTCAAGCAGCAGGTCAATTGTCCTACAATTCCAGGAGTTGACTCAAGCTCATCTCATGAAAAGTATCGAGTCGTGATACTAAAGTTTGGATATGCCTATAGGGGAAGTGCAGATACTATAGTCCGAGAAAGCGCAACCTATTGCTTATCCATAGCTTTTCTCGTGACATTGGAGTGCTACTGGGATAAGGGGCTACCACCCATAATGTTGGACGTCAGTCAACCTTTGCAAACAGAAGATGTGCATCTAATTTTGGCAAGACTCTATTTTCGAGCCGTATTTTCCTCCAGTCAGTACGTACAAATGATCGAGAAGTGGTATGAAAACAAATTCATACTTGGAATAAAGTCGTACGTAGGTCCTATTCTGTTGAGCGTAAAAACAAGATTCATCACATTCGATGCCATCGAAAGGAAGGTCGGCTACGAGAAATCTCTTGATAGAAGAAAAGCTGAGAATGACAAACAAGAGACTCTCGGTTACGCAGGGCTATCCTAATAAGCTACTGCAACATTAAAAAAATTTCCAAGACGCACAACAACGAAACCAACAAGTTCTTGGTTTTACGTAGGCAAAGATTGATCTATGCCTTTCCAAGAACCACATGTCGAAGCTGAAGCAATGCAGTGGGAGATGCACACTATAGGGGAGGATAATGTTAGCTGATGCCATGCCCGAGGTCTCAATGCAGAACCTCTCCACTCAAAAGGGCTTCTACTATAGATGAAGTTGAGAGCCGAGTCTAAGAGCACGAGAATTATTAGTGCTAGGCTAAAATGTACAATTTTTGAGCCCCATGGTAATTTCCGAAAGATGGATAACCATGTGGGAGCTAGTAATTTAGACTCTCTCAACTTGAGTTATGTTTTTTTAATAAAGAGGCCTCCTATTATCATGTAAGAGGTGGAACCTAAATCTTTATAGAATGGGATTCACTAATTTGTAAGAGGTGGAATTCAAATTGTGATACAATTGGATTCACCAGCTCATGGGTATACATAGAGGCCTCCTCCATGAGTTTTCAAAGCATGTGGTTATGTATTGAAATGTGGTTGCTTTGTTAATTGAAGATTCTACTACTTGCATTTCTATCCATGCTCCATCTTCATGCATTTAGTTTGGGTACTGATGTATGAATGTGATTGTTGTTGATTCTTCTTTTAAGGTTTGGTTTGGGATTAGTATCAGGTAGATGTGCAGGGCTTGGAGGCTAATCCACCATTTCACTTAGATCCTATGCCTCCCTGTTCTTGGCTCCCTGAGGAGTTTTTATTACAAGTGTTGAGTGACAGTTGTAATAAGCACTCTGTAGGATTCCCATTTGCTTAGTTAGATATTGTTCTGTTGTTTTAGTGATTTCAGTAGGATTAGATTCAATCTGGTTCCCTGTTTCTTGTGTAGATTAGATTAGTAATAATCTACAGACTGTAAGAACAGTAGAAAAAATCTGAAGCAAAACTGTAGAATCATAGATGTACTAATCCTGATAGATTTTAAAATGCTTCTGCCCCCATATTTGTGTAAAATAACATTTACCTAGATTAGGTTTTTACGGTGGGAGAAAATTATGTTTGCAAATAACAATTAACTCTTTCGATTTGTGAAATCCTTAGGAGTCACAAAAACCTAACTATCATACAAGGTTAGCATATTTATAGAGGTAACATTTATCCAGGGCTAACTGTAATATTACATATTAGCGAATTCAGTACCACCAATGTAGTAGTGATGGTGGTGTGCTCTAAGCCATTTAAGGATGAAGAAAAGATAAAAAGCATTTAAAGATATGGTGGTATTGCGCACCTTCAGCCTTGATTTCTTGGGAGCCCACCATTGTCATTACAATGGCATTGCAAAATACGTTGGTCCTAATAATCCCATGTGGCCATGAGGCCCACCCTTTGAGATTGAGTAGGTGAGGTGGAGCTAAATGCCACCGTTATCTAATGTCTAGACATGTTTGCAAACTGAGTTGGGTGGAGCAAAATGCCACTCAATCTCGTGTTCAAAGAGGTTTGCAACCTTAGCCAGGTGGAAAAAAATGCCGCTCTATCTTGTGTTTAGAAACGCTTAGCCCTTCACACTCCATGTGGGATTGAACTATATGCATGCATGCCTCTTAGAGCATGATGGAGGCCTCAAGAGTTAGAGGAATCCAAGAAAGCACATCATGCTAACGCTTTCATATGGAGGGATGAGCTAAATGCCACCTTGAGATGGTGCTCTACCTACAATAATGAGTCATTCCTCTCAATCCATAGTTTCTTAGTCACTATATTTGGTATAGTTTTGTCGATTATGTTATGAAATTTTTAAACAACGAAATTGTATTGACTTTTTATCTGGTCCCATAGACCATATTGGTCTCCATGGATGTTAATATATTTTCTTTATTTTTTTTATGCCTTTTTAGTGGTGTTGAATATAGATTTCTTTCCAATAACTAGCTACTAGTAGCAACTAGTTTTCTCTTGCTAATGATATTTTGCTAAGTTTGCAACATCGAAACTTATTTTTCCTCCACAAACCCTAGTTTATTGGTGTTTAGGAAATCCGACAAAGTATAGGAATGGAACTAGCATCTTTCCCAAAAACCAATATCATTCTTGACGGTCTTTTATAAAGGCGTATTGTCCTTAATAGTCCTTAGAAAACTGGGAAACCAGTGAAATTGCTGAAGAACCAGTGAAACTCGCATCTTTTCCCAAACACCAATATCATAAAATTCTTGACAGTTTTTTATAAAGGCTTATAGCTCTTTTTTGAGTAATAATCCTTTGAAAACTATAATGCTAGTGAAATTGCATCTCTTTCCAAAAATTGGCATCTTTTGTTTTATTACGAAAGTAATGTTTCATGGTTTTTACATGACTTTATGGTTTTGTCAATTTGTGGTTGATTAAACTTATGGTGGCTCGTTATTAGTGTCTTATAGTTTTTAAAGTCCTCCCTAGACAGTGCATAATTCAACCCCCCACAACAGTGTATAAAACCTTAAAACCCTCAAATTTATAATCCCCAAACCCAAACCCAAAATAAAATAGAACTTTTAATGTTTTTTCCTTGGCTTCCAACCATAACCATATTTGGGGGAGAAAAAAGAGAAGAAGCCAGAGGTAGTTGATGGCTAGTTAACAAAATGAAACAGTCATTTTGGCCTTCACAGAAAAGAAAATTAAGAGCCCGGTTCTGAAGGCAAGGTTCTATCTTATTTGCAATAGCTTGGACACGTAATGAAATTTTGTCCATAATGAAGAAACCCACAGCTCAAGTTATTGCAATGCTAGGTATTCATAATTGAAATTGGAAACTAACCTGATTGATTGTGATTGTGAATATTCCTTAAGTACTATTCTTTTTTGCATAATGGTTTATTTCGTTTGAAAGGCACATCGAAAAATCCAAAAGTAACTATTTTGATGGGAAGTGGTTCAGGACAGTGCTTCAACTCATAATTTTATTTATTCTCGTATGTTAAAATTCGATCCACAAATTCTAGATAGGAGTTAAATAATCATATCACACACACCAAGATCAACATAAGAGATTAAGAGAACTCTGAATATAGAGGAATGAGCAAAGCTCTATACAATGGAATGAATCTATGGTGAGGCGCCAGCCTACTTAAATACTTTCTCTATGCCTTGTGAAAAGCCAAAAGCTAATTGCTATTATTACTATCTATTTTGGGTAAAGACCCATAATGAATTACTAAGCAATAAAATTAACTTCTACACTCGTAATAGTGCACCCACCTACATGCATGAAATAACTATGTTGTCTCTAAAATTTACTATAAATAGAAATGGCCTCTATAATAGCACGCAGGCATGGCCAAACTAACAATACGGGTGCAAATTAAACAATAATTCCTAACACTCTCCCTTAATGTTTACTTTTCCATCTATTACCCCTAGAAGTTCTCTAAACTTCTGAAATTTTTCTTTGTCAACTCCTTTGGTAAAGATATTTGCAAGTTGCTCTTCTGTAGGCTCCAATTCTACTAAAAGTAGATGGATCCCTGGTTTCCAACATTGTTGCCATGTAAGCAAAGTATACATCCACATTCTTATGATGATCCTCCTGTCTAATGTTGATCATGATTTTCATGTTGCTTTTCAAGTCTAGCAGATCTCCTAGTTCCCTATGTACTGGACTCTACATGTTCCAAACTGATACTATCCTTGATGGTTTCATAGTACCATCTAGGCAATCTTCTAGTATCTGATGTAGGATGCTTCCTGCCTGGTGAAGTGTTAGAGCCCGATCTTGCTCTAGCATGTGACCTCGACATAGCTAGTTACTAGAAGGCCTGAGGCCAAGTATCGGCAAAGGCTAGTGACCAAAGTGGACATCTATCTCGAGATGGGACTAATGTGTCACAATCATTGACCCATTGTGGTTGACCAAGCGAGTCACATGTCTTTAGCGGGGCATGGGGGTGGTACCCTATGAGTCACTCAGTATTCACATGTCACGGATCACATGCATGCCAGGTGGACTGATCACCCATTGTTGTATGCCATTTGTGAGTTGACAAGAATAGCAAGACTCATAGAGAGGGTACCTACAGTTGGGGAGGTTCATTCTACACATCGACCTTCTAGAATTCACAAGCTTGGAGAGTCTTGCTTGTGACGATTGGTATCAGAGCTCGTTCTAGAGACAGAAAGTCCCTTTCTAGAGAGAGAAATTGGATAAAAACCTCTTTTTGTTTCATTTTTATGGAAAATTTTTGGAGGAGAAAGGGGGAGGGTTGAAGTCCTACAATGATTCACTAGTGGATAGGAGCATTTGCCACCATTGGAAGCCAGAAATTAGGAATTTTCAGATCTGAAAAAAATTCAGACCTGAAAATTCAATAATATGTCGAAATATATGCAAGCTTCTCTAAAGTTATTTTGTTTATGACAAATCTATTATCGATTAGTCTAAATTGTCGAATATTTCTTGGTTATCCCTTCTATTGATGGCACCAGGCTTGGTGATCCCTCTTTTGGACATTGCAAACTTCTTCTGCTGATTTTTCATCTTGTTTGTTTTCCTCTATTGTTGATGACACTCATATTGTGGGACCTACTTATGATGTCATTCCATCTTTCATGCATTTCTCTCAACAACTCTCATGTTCGGGTGTCACTAAAAATCCCTCTAAGTACATCGCTTGGTGTCCTCAAGGCCTTCTGGGATCTCTTTACATGCAAGTTTCAATACCTCAGTTGATGGGATTCGGGCACAGCTTCCGCTAGTGCACCCAGTAAAAGTTGTCGCATGCACGAGATGCTTAGAAAAAAGCCATCTTTTGTGCTCCCTCCCCTTCCTGCCATCCTCGAATAAATTGGATCGCCGAGAAAAGGAGCGGCAAGAGAAGACAAGGGAGCTAAAGAGCATACACAAGCCAAGACAACAATAGACCAAGAGTCCCTAAACCAACAAGATCAAGGGGCTGAAATAATTATTTCAGATCAAGGGGTCAGGTCGCCAGTTCATACCTATTTGACATATCTAGAAGGATTTACCCCCCCTAGACAACAACGACAAGGGTCCACAATTAGCGGAAAAAGCCCAAGAACAACCTATTGTGACAAGTACAGCTACGGGCCCTACACTAGCAAGTGTGCCCATTCCACTGGCACCAGACATGAGAACCCATTTGAATGAAGTAGATGTGCCTACGACCAACATATTATCTCATGCACATGCCCTTCTAAAGGATTTAAATTGAATACTCATGGATTGCCTCCATCACCATGGGTTATACAAAAAGTTTGGCAACAAGTAGCAATTTTGTCATGAATATGAGGTGTTGTCAATTGAACTTTTTGATAGTCATTGTTTGAGTACAAATGAAGGAAAGCATCGAGCTATTGTCATTTGATAGCTTATTGTATGTAGTGAGTTTCACCTTATCCCTAGAGGTCATATGACGAATAACTGCATGAGGTGTTGTAACAGGAGCAAGACCACCTTAAACAAAGGCAATCATCCAATAGTTACTTGTCATATGGAGGGAGTATAAACATCCATAATCATAGGGACATGAATAATATATCTCTTGGAAAATACCTTCATAATGAGTATTTAAAATTGGATAAGGTCGAGTTTAGAGACCCCAATTTTTGTTCCATAAGCTAATATGATATATGTCACAACTTGATGTGATCATCCTATAAAGAGCTGGAGGATGCATGATGACTAACACAAAAATAAATGACAAATAATTTTTTTATGAGTGGTGACAACCACTATGTAGTCGTGAAGTCCATTGTATAATTGGTTATGACTTTGGAAGATAGTTGCAATCATTGAAAAATCAAACAGCAAAGTAAGTAACTAAGTGTTATTATTGTTGTGGAACTAACGAGATTTCCCCTCAACTATTTGGAATGGTGGACATAATTTCGATATTTATTATGTCTATTATATGCATGACAAGCTATTTTTCCTCTATTATTGAGGTTGGTACACCCAACCCTCAATATCATGTGAACAAAAAAAAATATTCACAAAAAGTTTCATACTATATGACATACATACCCAATAGGTTACTTGGTCATGGCTAGTTGGTCTAGGGTGCTCCATGTCTAATATTACTAATTTTTATTAGAGATCAAAGGCCATATGGCTAAGGTACATGATAAGCAATTTTTTAGGCTATTGAATATTGGTGCACACATATGATAATGCTAATAGTGCATTCATGCAAATAGCTTCCTATATCTCCAAAATGGTGCTAAGAACTTATTTTTTTACTTTACTACTTGGGATGCTCCTTGAGATACCTTCAATAAGGCCTTTGTAGTGATTAATGATTTTGAGATTATAAAAATTAACTTATCGTCCTCACAAGCTATAAAATTGAATCTAAGATCATATGGATCTATTTTCTTAGATGTGAGATATGGATGCTACTATATTGTAGTTGCAATCAATGAGAGACCTAATTGCAAATTACTAGAACGAGTGCCATATATACCAACATCTCTGAAAGATGAAATTTGTATGCAGGAGCATATGATTTTACTATGGTGGCCCAAAGGAGGTAGCAAAGGCACAATATCCCAACAAAAAAGAAGATTAGAAAGCGTGAATAATAACAACAAGTCTTTTGTCTATGCTTATAATAGATTGATACCAACTAAAGACCTTGTGACAAATCCTTGGGGAAACAATGAAGGAGAATATATAGTTCCTCCTTAGAAGCCTGAAGATCTTATTCAAAATTGTCTTTGCAAGAGGAGGATATCTACTTCTAATATACAATATGTAGATTTTTTAAGTGGAGGTGAAATCTCTTAAATGGACACCAATTCAATGGAACATTGTATTTGTCATTGCCATTTACGGCAATTGTGTTTGGACATAGTCACTGGAGTTGTTTGAAAGGAGAGACTTATAGAGTAAAGCCTTAAGGAGCCTTAGCTAGTTGATAGGTCTTGCATTTAATAACATATGGCTTGGAGTGTGTCGTTTCCTTTGTCAGCCGTCTGTTTATTAATCTAAATTGATATAATAGTTATATGTGTACGTTTGTTTAGTTGTACAACTACCATGTCATCTTGAACTAATTAGATAGTTACACATGTAAATTTGTGATTGTCAGAAAAGTCACAAATAATTAGACTTGATAAAGAATATACATTGTTCAATTGCATCTAGTTGTCAAGGATATGTTGATTCATTTAGTCTTTAAAATTCGTTTGTTCTGCATAAGTTGCCCTTCGTTCAAGTCCTTCCTTTAGTTGGCTTAGAGGTGAGTCTTCTTATGTAAATAATGTTGACCTTTGATAATATACATTGAATAGAATGGCCTTCATTAGATATTTCTTCGTAACGGTTCCTTTATTTAGCATAAGTCATCACCTTATATTTGTGTAGCTTTGTTTTGAGACCATGAGATCTCAACGGTTGGCAACATCTCTACACTCTACAACTTATTGATGTTTTACTAGATCCAACCCATATGGTGCAATCTACATCAAATGACTCAAAAGTAAGATTTAGTTTGGTGTTGATAACAAGGTGCATAATCTTGTTGATAGTTTTCACAACAACTCATGATGGTGCTCTGGCCTCAAGTTGCAAATGATCCAAAAAATTTCATGTTCATAGTTGGGTATAGATGGTGTTGACAATTGAGAGGGTGGTCTACAATAATTTCAACTATATATTTGAAGTTTCTTATTTGAAACTATATTATATGCTTTGGGTATTTAAGCCCCTATTTGGCATGACTAGACACTTGGTCACTATTTAAGTTATTTAGTCACACTAGTCCAATACTGGATTGGCACAACACTAATCTTAACTTGTGTAGCCGCTAGCACCTATATGTACGTAATATTTGTTATATATGTGGTGGATGGATCAATTGCATAACACTCGATTAGCTTTAGCTTATCCAACTTACTTAAGGATCAATTACTTACATAGATCAACTTAGTTAGCTTGCACCATATTTTTGTAGAGAACTTTGATGTTTCCAATGAGTATCACTAATACTTTGTTGTTATATCAGTATACTTTTCATGCTCTCCACGGTGTTCTATATGTGGTACTTTCTCAATAACGCGGATACATTATCAACACATACTTTGACTTTTTGAATGGTTTATTAACTTCACCATGTGCACTTTACAAAATTTTCATCAACGTGTGCATTTTATGACAACTCAAGCAATGATAAAATTTTTAGTTTAAAGGACAATAATGATTGTACTTAACAATCATAGAGAGGTATTGGTTGCTTAATCAATGGATCTATCAAGTTCTACACTTTAGATCTTGATCTAGATTCACTACACTTAGATTTAAGCAAGAGCAATGGATCAGAACTTCATAAATTAGTGAAAGCGGCCTCACACGTGTGGAGTACTGTCCACAGTACGGCCTACACCTGAAACAACAAGTATTTTGTTCTTGATAGCAATCATTCAAAGAAATCACAATTCTAATGACTAGAAATCTCACAAAAGTGTAGAATGCAACAGTCTCATCAATCTCATTAGCAAAATGATGATCCTTCTATGGATCAAGTACATCCAAGATTCTGGTACAGTCCAGCAGGTCTTCACACGTGTGAAGAGTGCCACATCACTCAGATTTATCCATTTGATCCATCCTTGATCCTTATCCAAAGTTGACCTTCTAGAATATGACTAAAATCCAAAGAGCTAGTCTCCTAGAATATAGGAATATTCTCTACAAAATAGGATTTAAGAAAAATGGTCAACTCTTATCTTCTAGAACTCTATAAACACATGTGAACATCCACTTGCCATGTGGGAGCATTTACTCATGCACATGCAAGGAAAAGCTAATTTCTAGGTGACTAGTCGACTTGACTAAAAACTAGTCATATCATGTTCACACTAACTTGATTGATACAAAATCAAAATAGATATATAAAAGTATGAAATGTACTTTCTTTCACACGTGGGAACAGGATCCACACGTGTGAAATCAGATCATGAACATTGTTCTAATGATTGATCTTTATTTACAATAAACAATAACAAGTGAGAAGTGACAATTTTCAACACTCCTCACTTCTAACTTGGCAAATCTAATGTACATCTATCTACAATTCCAAGAGCATATCTTAACTTAAAAAATGGATTTTTGGACAATGGCTTGGTTAAGATATCAGCTATGCATTCGGATGATGGTACATGATGTAGTTGCACCTCCTTGGATTGTACCTTCTCCCTCACATTAGGGCCCTTTTTGGACTCAAAAAGGGCCTCTTCACTAATTATAATTAGTGTTAATGATGACACATGTCCCAATAGAATATTGACAACTGAGAGGGAATGGTCCATATGACATGGCAAATTCAATGGTGCAGATTAAATCAAGTGTGGGCCCAGAAAGTACACCTCTAACATTAACCCTACATTAACCCTAGATAAAGCAATAACTATGCCTACAAGTTAACATCAACTAGCCTGTCTATCTACTAGCAGCCTTATCCTAAGTGAGCCTAGTCCTTATTTCAAATTTTGAATGTTCACAAGCTTGTATCTCTCTCTCTCTCTCTCTCTCTCTCTCTCTCTCTCTCTCTCTCACATTCTGTATACTCCATAGATATTTTATTTTTTTTATTTTGGTTCACCTTATCTGAAGATCTACACACTATTTCGTATATCCTACATTATCGTTACATCATCCATTATGGCCTCTACTCAATCAAGGAAGCCCAAGAATCAACTAGCTTCCATTGTTGCACACATCAAAGATTCCAATGAGCATTGGGTGCCCCATACATTTTCAACTTTTGACTAGGTTTACATGCAACCATCGGGCAAAGGAACTCACAAGGTTGCAAAGAGGAAGCGAAACAACCAAGACTACCATTGGAAAGGAAGGATCCATGAATTCAAGATCGACCAGAACGGCGAATACCTTGCAAATGTGCAACACGTATACATGCGTCGAGATATTTTATTGGATGTGGTTGTTGCTGATAGAACCATACAATCACATTGTAGGTCTCACCTCTTTTATTCTTGTGTTAACTATTATGTTTGAATTATTATTATGTCATTGTAATGGATAATAATGTTGCATTAATGCCTGGTGCAGATGTCTTTCCTTCAAATAGCTTCGACTGGCAAAACGTGAAGTCCTTCACTGGAAAATTCTCCGCCATACATGCCAAATATGGAGAACTAATATGTGGTGGGTTGGCATCCTCTGCCTTGATCAAAATGGGCATTTTCTTTTACGATCACATGTACGAAGTTCCAAAAAAAAACTTTGGCCAAGGCAAATTAGCACCAACTTCTGAGCCTGCGATCAATTCTCACGAGTGGCCATATGTTGACCAACTAACTATTGAATTAACGAAGAGGCAACTTCTCAAAGAGATTATTGGTAATATGAAGCCAACATTCGGATCCAAACGAGTCTACACTAGCAATTGTGCCGATCACCGTATTTGTTGCCATATTTAAGGCGGTCCCTTTTAGGAAAACAAACACGATGTGGGCATGGAAAGCAACAGAATCATCACTGTTGGACAACATATTTGTCGCATGGGATTCAAAGGAAATGGAGCATAAAGGAGATTTAATAAGGTGTAAGCTCTCTTGTGAAACAATGACCATAAGGTATCATATTTCACGTCAAACATGCTCCTTAAGTTTCATTTATAGGCGATATAAGTTTGGTCATGGCCGATGGGACCCTCTGGACGCGGAGACGAATCAGCAAGAAGTGGAGATATCCATACATTTGCCCCATGACGAAATACATTTGCCCTCATAAAAATAAGGAGTGCCGCCTAGAAGATCTTCGGCATATGCTTGGATTGACTTTTGTTGATGTGCCAGTAGATTTTGTCTTCACTCGTAATGGACAAAATGTGAGTCCCTAATTTCCATCAGATTCCTAAATTTTAAATAGTAATGTTGAATAAATATAGGATTATTAACTTTGTGTCTGGTTTTGCAGATACGGAGACGAGCCGAAAAAGATCATGAATGTGTTTCAGTTTTACAAACAGGGACATTAGGAGTCCAATGGGAATAAAGGATTCAATCTAATGGAAAATAGAAAACACAATTAGTTGGTTGTGTTTTGACTCTACTCTAATATATTTGGTTACGTTTTGACATTACTTTTGCGTTGTTACATTTTATATGCCTGTTACTACATTTGTGGATGTCCAAGGATTTTTACTCATGAGCCTAGACAAGAACATACTGTATTTGGAAAAGAGGCCAAAACTTTTATAGGGGCACTTACTAAAAATAGAACCCTTCACTATATAAGGGTGTTTGGGTCCTCATTTCTCCACTTCATCCCTTGAGTGTCAGAGTGTTTGTTTTTTGAAATTCTTTGTTTTTCATCTCTCGTGTTCTCTGATACGTTTTCAAAGGCTAACCAATGTCGGAGGAAATGGCATGGACGAAACAAACGGCTAGAGATCCCAGAGTGACTGCATTGCTCCATAGGGATGCACTAGCCACCCTCGATGAGAGAGAGAGACGGGAGAGCAGAAGCAGGAGTAGGAGTCGCAGCCCTATAGCGTCTCAGGAAGATCCGGCCACTCAGCGTGAAGCTGAGGAGGACATGGCCCATACAGCAGCTGCACAGGAGGACCAGACTGAGCAGCAGCAGCAAGAAGACCAGCAGCAGCAGGAGGACAACCAGCAGTAGCAGCAGCAGCCAACACGAGAAAAAAGCCCTTCCCCGACGGCAACTGAGCGGGAGGAAACAATGAAGTTCCTAGATGAGGAGCTTGCGGCATCGGGTGAGTTGTCGGTTCTGAATGATTCTTTCTTCGACCCATTCCCACCAGCAATGGGCATGGACACATCAAATTTAGGCATATCGGGGGACACCACACCCATCGTGTCACCACCAAGTCACGGCCCGGTGATGGGTCCGATGATGTCGTTGCTGGTGGGTGGTTCTGATGAGGGCACCCCGATGTCGACCACAACAAGGATGAAGCAGAAGGCGACCCATAGATGGTCAGAGAGAGGAGCACACGAGCGAAAAAGAAAGAATCCTCGCAAAGTTGGGTCTACATCAAAGCGACGGAACCCTGCAGCTTGGGAGCCATCACCACTGCCCACATCGCCAACATCGCCTCCACCGCCTCCACCTCCTCCACCTCCAACGCCTCCGTCCCCACCGCCTCCACCGCCACCTCCACCACCTCCACCACCACCACCACCACCACCACCACTGCCAAGTTCTGCCACAACTGGCCCAAGTAGGACCGTAGAGCGTCGTAGGGATAGGCCGGCCCCTCGTGCAGCACCATGGGCTGGAAAGGAGCTCCGCAGGATGCAGCCACCACCTCCTCGACCGCATAGGAAGCGCAGGATAGCAAAGTGGCTAGAGGACATACGGAGCTATCAGAAGTCTGTAAAATTTTTAATCCCTAGGGCCCCTTTTGTGAGGCTTTTAAAAGAAATAGTCGATGAATTTTCCTTGGGGAACAGAGTTACGGCAGATGTGGTGTCTGCAATACAAGAGTCTGCGGAAATGTTCCTAACGCAGCTCTTTGAGGACTCATTTTTGTGTGCAGTGCACGGGAAGAGAGTCACAATACTCCCGAAGGATCTCCACCTAGCTAGAAGGCTAAGGAGAGAGCGGAATTAAAAATATCATGTACATGATTTTATTTATAATATACTGAAGATTTGGTGTCAAGTACCTTGCAGAATTTCAGATTGTGTGAATGCAAATTGTTGTGATTGAGTTTGATATCTGATTTCAGTACTGTTGATGTGAATGCAGTCATTTGAAAATTTTAGTATCATCTATGTGAATGCAGTGATTTAAAATTTTTCAGTACTATGGGAATGGTAGTTTCCATGTCGTGGCATGGAAATCACGCCAGGGCGCGACCAGGGCCCGTTTGACCAGGTCAAACGGGCTCTGGTCGCGCCCTGGCGTGAAAATCACGCCAAGGCGTGACCAGGGGACGTTTGACCTGGTCAAACGGGCCCTGGTCGCGCCCTGGCATGAAAATCATGTCATGTAAAAAAAGGAGGAGAAATCTTTATCAGAAAAAAAAAATTAAATTCTAAATTCAATAAATTAGCACATCATATAATGACAACAGAGAATTAGGAGAGTCCACAAGAAAAAAAAAAAAAAAAAAAGGACAAAATCTTTATTCACATTTGATCTATTTCCTTCAGAGAGGACTTCAGCTTCTCTGATCGCTTCTCTGATGACATTACTGGTTTTAACATTTCTAATGCTAATTTACGAGCATCTCCCTCATCCTCATAAGGGCCAATTAAACCCGAGAGAATGAGCCGGGTCTCGAATCCAGGGCAAAAATCATTCAAAACGGCTTTTCGGAGGACACAGTAAGCCTTTGGCGCTGACGGTGACATGTCCAGCTCACCAATGTGCTTGGAGAGTGCTTTGCATTTAAGAAGCTCTGTCTGTCCATCTGGGCTGTACTTGTTGCTGAAGCAGAAAATAAAGTTGTTGGGCAAGTTCCCAATGTAGTGGGCCATAGACTTGTCCAGAGTTCCTGCTTCAACTTTCTCCCGAGAGCCACCCCTTCGCATTGCAAATGCATCAAGCTCCACTGCATCCTGCATTTGGTTCAAATTATTGCAAAATGAGTATAATGAAGACAAACAAACATAACAAACACATGCAAGTTGAATTGTTGGGTCAGACTTGCCTCGGTGCCTTCATCAATGTCTTCGGTTTGCGCAAGGTTAATTCATTTGCCTTTGTACTGTATGTCAGCAGTTTTCCCTTCGAGTACCTCGAATGGCCTCATGTGAATTGGTGGTGGTTGAAGCGTTTTCAATTGGCAAAGCACCCTTGCCAGTGCTTGCTCGGTGGTGTCCGTGTCATGCCCGATCAGCTTCTCATACGTGTCGTCGGGCTGGGTGTGGTCGAAGGTGGAACTGCCATTCTGCAAATTTACCAATGCTGCCAGCATCTCATCTTCTCGCAAGCCGAGAATATGTTGCAAGTCATGTATGAACACATACTCCTGCCCATCAATGATGATTGGAGCAAGGCCATGGATTCGAAGCACGACATCATCGGACTCATCTGTATCTTCTGGCTCCGCTGATGTGGATGCACCTGTTGCCTCTTGCGCAGCCAAGATTGCTTTGTGCTCCGCAGATAAATCTTCCTCTTCACCCGGGTCGTTCATCTCGTTCACCTGCTCACTAGGATTGTGTTTGTTGCTGGCCACAGTCGTTGGAAACTCATTAAGCAAAAAAATAACAGTAATCTCACCGGATATAAACTTCTTTCCTACACGTTCAAGATCAAAAGTTTTCAGCTGATCCTTCGTCAGCTCCAAGTAATGATCGTTACCCAAGTGACTAATAAATCTGTTGAGACGAGCGATAAAGGGTCTATCTCCTTTCCATATATAACTAAGCAAGTTATATGGAATCCACATGATAGTTGAGCCAGGAATTTGTATGGCATAAGGCTTCAAAATTTCATCTATATACTCACTCACGTACGTGAATGCATCCGCATTAGCCCGTAGAGTGGCAAGCATGTCTATTCTACCGGTAAACATACAATAAATACGATCTAACTGATCTGAAAACTCTGTGGGGGCTAGCAGATTGGCCAACTCTATTTTAGGGGACGACATTGTTATGCAACTAAGAACACTAATTGACCAGCAAACTAGTAGTCTAATTGAACAAGACAAGCTAAATTACGAGGAAACAAATTTCAACAAAGCAAGAAGTGACAACAAAATGAAAACCCCCACTCTTATATAGAGGGACGTGTATCCAAAAATAGATATTATTATAAAACCAAATAAAATAATTTCTATTTATAACAACAATCCAATTCGACAGTAATATTTATCACAAAGGAATATTCAAATTACAATTCAGCATAAATTGTTTCTATTCCATCTCATCAGTTTCCGTAGTTTCTCTAGCGCTGTTTTCCAAAACATTGGATGCTGGTGTCCTCGGCATCCATCTCTTTCCAACTCTAGAGGATTGCCATGTTGTGTTTCTGACTGAATTTGAATTGGAGATCATTGAACACAGCTCTTCAGTTCTTGTGTTTTGAAAGTGTCCTCGGCCCAAAACTCCTCTGTAAAACCATTGGAATATCTCAACTAATGCATTGCTAAGACCCTTTCCTCCGCCATGCCGTGAATTTTTGAAATACGCAGCCTTTGCCCTGTAATGACTCTTTTCCATGCCTTGCGTATTCCAAATAGCTAATGATCCATAGGTTTTCATAAACCAAGGTCCATGAGCATAGAAGATGTGCTGTTCATAGGAAATTTGTATTAGTTTAAATCTTTACAAATACATAAATATGAAAGTAAAAAATATGAGACACACATACCATATAGTGAGTTATGTGTGTTTCTCCCCATGCATCGATCATCAATTCAATAAATGTTTTGACTTCTCTTGCGTATCTATCCAAATCTTCATCTTTCACAATCTTTTTGTTGATAATTTGTGACAAGGCATCAAATGCTTGCCAAACCTTAGCACGTGTACTTGCCATGCGAGGATCTGAGCCAATATTTGTTGTGCATTGACATATTTTCCTCCAGTACTCCCATTCAACACTGCTTTCATGTGCCATATGATTTGACAATAGGTGTCTCGCTTTCGCACCACCCATTGAAACTTTTGCTGGAACATCTTGCGTTTTTCCACTCATCTCAACGTCTTTGGTAAGACTCACGTGGCCCCCGTGCAATCCCATATCGGATAAAATTATCTCTAGATTTCTAATGCTAACATCTGCTCTTGATTTGGGCTGCATGTTCCATGCGTAACAACAATGCAAAAATAATAATTTGTCCAGTATTCGTAATTCACCATGCATTGTGCAAAAATGGACTCTTTCGAGAGGAATGTTCAACACAGGACTCCAAGCTTTGTCTAGATTGTGCCTTTTTGGTGGAAGACGTTGGTTGCAATTCAAAATACTTTTGTTCCACCCAGATTCAAACATACAATATATACAAAAATTCTTTGCATTTGCACCGAGACCACAACCGTACATGCATTTCAAAGTCTTCAAATCAGCAGCTAGGTGCCATTCTACAACAAAGCTTTCTCCTTCAACATTGAGCAATTTGCCTTCATTTTGTGCATGTATTATCTTAGATATACTGCATTTTTCAAATAGCCACTCCAGTACGTCGTGAGACTCCTTAGGAACTTCAAATGCAGCTATCCACCATATGTGATTTTCGGATTGCACGCTAAATTCTTTACAATAACTTCCGCCAAACTGTTGCAATTCACGATTCATCAAGGTGATTGTGACACGTTCAAGTTTACGCCCTTTTACGATTTCTGCTTCGTCCAACTTAATAACAAATATAACTTTGCCTCCGCAATCTGTAAAACAGAAATTTCATTACTAAAACATATTAGTTGAAGAAAAGCATACAATTGAAAACTGAAATTCACAATAAATGTTCTTACATTTGTTCTAACTTTGTGATGTCGGATCATCATCGCTTGGACCTTTTCCAGATCTAAGAATATATTATTGCCTTGATGATAACGAAAACATGTCGAAGGTCCTTTCTTCTTATTGGTTACTGTAAAAGAATCCTCAATATGTTGAAACTCTCCTAATTCAGAGAGCAATATCGAATTGCATTCTCGTTTGACGGATTCGACAAGTTTTATAAGTAGGTATTATTTGATGGCGTTTTAACCCATTTTTGTCAGAGCATTTCATATACTTCTTCAAAGCTCTATACCCCTTGCGACTCACACCTCCTTGGTCACATGCGTACATCTAGCTAGAAGACAATAGAAACTTGTAGATTATGCCAAGGGATGATCTTAGCTTTAAGTGCCAGGGATATAACTACCAATTACTATTGCTTCTAACAAATAATAACCAAGGCAAATTGGCAACTACAACAGTTACAATCACAATACAAAACTACTGTAGGTCGACATAAGAAGCAATGTTGCCCGATAGCATTAGCTCATACTCCTTTCGATTGCAATTACTAATATGTGAGTTCATCGACAACAACATTTTTTTTTTTTTGCTACAACACCTTTGTCCATGTTGGGGGCAATGTTTTCTTAGTGATAGAGGAATGTTATGGACATACAATACTTTTAGGGCTTATTTGACATTGTCCTCCTAGAGCCCATTTTACTTGGCAGAACTGATGGTTATCAATTACTTTTCAAATAATTTATAGTATTTGGGTTAGTGATTACTTATTCACAAGACATTGGGCCTTTATTGCCGGGGTGCACTATTTTGGGTGGAAAACTGCTTATGTCATTTCCCTTCATATTAGGACTTTAGACCTAATTCTAGTATAGAGTATAAATAGGAGGCAGAGATATCTATTTAGTAGATTATGATCTAGTTTATTCCCAAGATCTTGAGAGGAGATATATTGCTCTTCCTTGTAGCCTGTTAGGGGATCAACTATTGGCTACATTCAATATTTCTTTAGTATTTTTGGTTGGAGGGTGGTATTTGCATGAATTTTTTAACAAGTATGCGTATTCATGTTGGAATTTCTTATAGTGCACACCTTGAACTATGCGTAGGACGACACAGAATATTTTTTGGGAATACAAAATGCATTTTTGAAAGGAGCCTGGGCAGCAAGGATCATATTGGCTGGATTCCATGAAGAAAAATGTTTCAACAATAATTGCTGCATGAAAATTGTAGCGTTGCTTTGAAAGAAATTTGATCAGTAACAATTCTTTTGCATATGCGTGATACCTACAGCAAGAGCATTGTTCTTTGCTGTCAATAAGGAATCATAATAACCGAATTATAAAGTACTAAGATTTACACCGTTTCAAAACTAGAGTCACATATCATATGGTAACATTCTGATGTGTTACAATGCCTAGATGAAAGTGGTGTTACTGATCTCCTTTCTAACATTTTCAAGGCAAGGATGAACTCGTTCCTGCTGAAAGGTGGCTTTTGATGTAGTGTTTTTAGATCTGACAAGTATGTGAGACTAAGTTTTGAAACTCCCTGGGAGATTTGAGAAGAATAGTGTCAATAAGCATCTAAATTTACATCATATGTTGCATCCAGTTTTTTCACGAAATGCTTATCTGACAATTTATGTGAAATGATATCTAGCATTAAGGGCTGGACAAAAACGTTGATGGTTCTTGAAAACACATTCCTCTAACCAATTTGCAACAGATTTTTGGTAGCTATTGCTGTGTTATAGACTAAAAAATTTTCCCCTGAAATTCCCAAAAAAATGACTGCTAAAGCAATTTTAAGACAGACTTAGCTCTAATTTTGGATGGAGCTGTGAAAATTCCAAGATTACTCTTTGTTTTTTTTGTAATGATCATTTTGTGCCGATCAGTTGATATTTATGCCAAATTTAGTCTTATATTTGACAAACAATTATCTTGGACATGAGATTACGATGTTTGCAAGCTTATAATATTGTATATGCGACAATTCTCTCGGCTGACCTACATACTGCAGAATTCAACCTCTCTAATAGATCTTTGAGTGTTACACCAGAAGCATCAAAAGAGGCATTTATCTATTTTATGATCTGCTGAGATGCCACTACTGTTTTGAGCATCACTAGAAGCCCACATATTACAGATGGTATAGTGTTTCTGATAAGAAAAGACTTGGTTTCATCCTTGGATACAAGTATTCTTTCAGTAGTCAAACACTATCAAGCTATTTACCGAAGGTGCCATGGCCAGTAGAGCCATGGAGAATAGATTCCTATACACTTGATATCAGTCGGAGGAGATTATATAGATCAGAAAGGATAATTCTGGGACAGGCTGATATCTGGAATTCATGGTTTATGACTGTCAATTCTAGCTTTGTGCTAGGATCAACTTAAAGCACATGACAAAATCAGATCTTTAGACAATGCAAATCTAATTTGCAGATTGTGATACTGTGCATGGGAACTGAAGCATCCAAGTATATTCAGGTTATATTCATCATGAGAAAAAGCAGCAGCATCATAGCTACAGCAAAGAATCGTCTATGTTACTGCAAAGAATGTAAGGCTTCAAGATATTGATATATTTTCATGACTTATTTAGCATCACAGAGGTGTTACTCAATGGGAGCTAGAAATAGAACAGGAAGAAAAAATTTACAACATAGCTAATGGGGCTTGAGGGTGAGCATTGCGAAGATTAAGGTTATGGTCTTCAATACTTGCAGAGAGACTCAATCATGAGAATAGCACCACAAGGAGACTCAATCGTGAGTAGAAATGATGTCCATGTAGATCTGATGCAAATCTCTTTCATCTCCGCTACATTCATTGAGAGCTGGTTGACAGAGCAAAAGGTCTTTAATGTTCGTGTAAGAGTCCAGATTCTCAAGATAGTATAGTTTAAGGTGCGCTTGTTGTCAAATGAAAAAGGCAGCGAAAAGGGGAAAGCAACAAAGCCAAAGAGTACCTACAAGGAACCACACAATTTTTGACTTGAGAGAGAATTCTTGACAAAACAGGTATTGAACTAGCTAGCATGAGGTTCTGATTTTTGTTTTGGGTGTTGAAATTGAGAAGTCAGACAAGTTGGATCTAATTTAGCACATTTGACGTAGGCTTTCCTTACATGAAAGCCTGGCAAATTAGCCAGCAGAACATAAGTTTACGGCAAGCACCTGGCAGTGCTTGCAGGTGTTCTTTTTGTTACTGCGCACTCGAGCAAACAGAAACCCTATAATCTACTTTTCCTTTCAAGAAATATTAGAACCGGCCTGAACGCCAAGGTGACTATTCGTAAGCATACCTTTAGATTGTCCATAAAGCAAATAAAATCACGAATCATAAGTAGAGAACGTAATGTAGGATGTTTTATTCAAGAAAGCTCCAGCTTGTGAAATCCTACTTGTGCTCTTCATTTTGCCTGTTAACCAGAAGCTGTAGCTTCCGTCAGAGCAACATCTGAGGGGACAGCCCCAATAAGGACATAGACTGGCCAAGTGACGGTGCGCAGTTCCTCCACATTACCCCATGCATCTGCAAAAGCCTTCATCACCTCCTCGTTCAGCAAGTTTATTCCTTTATCTAAGGCAGTTTGGAACGCGGACCAGGATTTAAAATACATGAGGAACTCATCGAATCTCTTCTGTAGCTTGGTTTCATGTATGAAAGGGCCTGTCGAGTCATGCAAAACAGGAGCGAAAGGAAAACGTATAGTCCGATACTCCTGTTCCACCCATCTCCTCCCGTGAGCCCAGTAAGGACCACTGGCAGCATAATACTCTTCAATGAGTGAATCTATTGCAGGAGAAACCGAAGGCAACTGGTAGCACCAGGCTGCCACAATCCCTCCCGGCTTGCGGAGCACTCGCCTCACATGAGAATAGAATATGTCAAGGTCAAACCAGTGCAAAGCCTGTGCGACCGTGATTAGATCTACTATTGCCTCTGGTCCTAGAAGCCTATCCAGCTCTTCCCGTTCAATGGTTTTAGAGGTGACAGCGTACTCAATATTTGGTTGTCTAGGTGCCAACGCTAATTGCTCCTCACTAACATCTGTCGCCACCACTTTTTGGTAATACTTTGCAACCTGCGATGCACCCGCCACAAGAACACATATTAATTATATTATTGAACAACGAAAGATGAAATGTTACTGAACAACGAAAGATGAAACAATTTGGCTGATATTTCTTCGGTCATAAGCATGAGACATCCTGAAGGAACGATTTGGCTGATATTTCTACAGTCATAGCGATGGAATGATTTGGCTGACATTTATTCATTCATAAGGATGAATCGTTTAGATGGAATGATCTCGCTAAACTCATAAGGATGTAACGTTTCGCATTTTGGCTGTTTGTTCAGTCATAAAGGTGAAACGTTTTGGATAGAATGATTTCGCTGATGTTTGCTCAGTCATAAGAATGAAACGTTTGGATGGAATGATTTTTTATTCAGCCACAACTCACGAATGACAGCTAGACTGGAGAGAAGGTGCAAAAAAATTTGTTATTTCTAATGAATCACAGCTAGAATGGAATTAATGTGTCAACATTATTTTGCTTCTTACGAATCGTAGCTAGAATGGAGTGAAGGTGCCAAAAGATTTGTTGCTTTTCAGAAATAACAGCTAGAATGGGATGAAGATGTCAAAAGATTTATAATCACAGCTAGAATGTAACGAAGCTGCCAAAAAATTTGTCTCTTCTCACTAATCGATCACAGCTAGAATGGAATAAAGGTGCCAAAAGATCTGTTTCTTCTCACGAATCAATCACAGCTACAATGGAATAAAGGTGCCAAAACATTTGTTCCTTCTCAAGAATCGACCACAGCTAGAATGGATTTGTTGCCAAAAGATTTATTGCCTCTCGTGCCAAAATGCTCTTTACTGTCCTTCATTTTAGTCTTTAAGCAACAAGTAAACAGAAGTAGCTAGAGCCGGTGGATCCACCTACCTCCACTGCAGCTTGTCCATTGCCGGTACCGACATCCCAAGCCAGATGATGATCGCGCGAAAGAGAGGCGAGCAGAGCAAAGAGAGAATCTGGATAATTCGGCCTTGCCGCTGCGTACAAATCAGACTGCTTATCAAACAAGCCCGCCATCTCTCCGTCTCTCTCTCTCTCTCTCTCTCTCTCTCTCTCTCTCTCTCTCGGTTTATCTCCTCTTCTGCTAAACTACTCATAAGAATTTGAGAGGAGCACGCCTCTTACTTAGGTCTTGGTTAGGGTTAGGTCCTGGTATGGTTAGGTCCTCACCCTCGGGTTTGGGCTTCATATAAGAGAGAGAGAGGTTTGGGCTGACACAAGTTCTTAGTCAAGAGTTCTCAATCAAAGATAAGAGCTCTCTTGGGGGGTGGGGGTGTGTCTTCAAAGCATTGGGCACTGCCCATTTTGGCCCCAGCTCCACCACACCCACATGTTTTTTTTTTTTTCAACTGGATGCCCAACGTCACGTGTATGGGCAACCAAAATTTATCCCATAGGTGTTTTTATGGGATTACTTAGAGGGGATATATAGGAAAACTTTGCCATCTTCCTACACATGCGTGCCTGGGTGTGGAGGTGTTGTTGCGCCAGCGCCTCAAAGGGCGCTGGGACTTGAGCGGTTTTCCCAACACGCGCTTAAGTTTAACATTCATCCATCATGCACTTACGTAAAAGCCAACTTAGAAACGTAACAAGCTTAACTATTCAGACTTAAGAAAACTGGAATCCCAACCAACTCGAAAGCCAACTCTGAATCCGTCCCCAAAAGGTAACCAAAGGCAAAGACAAGCCACACATGAAACCCAAGGCATAACGGTCGCCAAACTGACCAAATGGCATAGCGGCGAGCCACACGTTGGTGACATGTACCCTTAGGCGCCGACGATGCAAAAAAGGTTGTAGTAAGGGTCCTTTCACTTGGACCAGTCCCGAAGGTGAAATCGAAATGGTAATCATCCCAAGGATCAACTTTATTAAATTTGGAAAAGGTTACATTCATACATAGACTGACTGGTCTCGGGGCCACCAACACGTGCTGGGCATTGTGACTAGCTCGTGCTGGTAGAGGGAGCTAAGACATGGCGACTAGATTCATTGAGCTCCCCCGGACTCCCCTGTTGCACCGGCGTCTCAAAGGGCGCTAGGACTTGAGCGGTTTCCCCAACACGCGCTTAAGTCTAACATTCATCCATCATGCACTCAGAAACGTAACAAGCTTAACCATTCAGACTTAAGAAAACTGGAATCCCAACCAACCCGAAAGCCAACTCAGAATCCGTCCCCAAAAGGTAACCAAAGGAAAAGACAAGCCACACATGAAACCCAAGGCATAGTGGTCGCCAAACTGACCAATTGGCATAGCGGCAAGCCCCATGTCGATGACAGGGACCCTTAGGCGCTAGTGACGCTAAAAGGTTGTAGTAAGGGTCCTTCCACTTGGACCAGCCCCGGAGGCGAAACCGAAATGGTAATCATCCCCAAGGATCAACTTTATTAGATTTGGAAGAGGTTACATTCATACATAGACTGACTGGTCTCGGGGCCACCAACACGTGCTGGGCATTGTGCCTAGCTCGTGCTGGTAGAGGGAGCTGAGACCTGGCGACTGGATTCCTGGCGCTGGTTGAGCTGCCCAAGTTTCTATTTGTCGGACTCCCCTTAT
This sequence comes from Diphasiastrum complanatum, assembly GCA_029204225.1. Classification (NCBI taxonomy): domain Eukaryota; kingdom Viridiplantae; phylum Streptophyta; class Lycopodiopsida; order Lycopodiales; family Lycopodiaceae; genus Diphasiastrum; species Diphasiastrum complanatum. The sequence goes on along the minus strand of CM055099.1, from coordinate 49,150,213 downwards.
AGTTTTGCTGTGATTCGGCGTACCCCCTCTGTTCTGAAACATAGTGCTTTCTGGTAAAGCACGCTTTTTGGGACTTAGTTTTTATTTTGCTGATTAAGTCTGGCAAGCCTGGCAGAATCAGTCTGGCTCCCGGACATGGGTCCTGGGAGCCGTCCCGGTGGCAGAATCAACTTGCTTCCTGACTAGGCCATGACTCGAGCTCTAGAGCTAGCTCATGACTTGTGACTACTTGACTGGCTCACCACAGGTCGGAGGCTCAGTCCTTGACGTTCTAACTTGCTCTGGGACCTTAGGGAGCGTCACCCCTTAGAGTCTTACAGGGCATGCTGGGTGCACCTGAGTCAGCTTTACAACATCCTCCCCTCGTTTGAAAAAGCTGATGTCCTCATCAGGGCCAAACTAGACTCAGGACGTATGGCACGGGCTTAATTCACCGTCCTTAACAACGTTGAATTAAAAAAAAATACATTGGCAGTAGCACAGGAAAAGTGTAGATAAAGTTCACTTACATAAAACCTGTGTAAAGCTGCAAGTGATTTATTGACAAACTTAAGAAAGATACCTGGAAGTTCCTTGAACTTCAGAATGGCCATGAATGTTTATGTAGGAGGCATGCCGCCAGGTAGTGCTTTGTGTGCCGATCGGGGAAAACGGCTATTGCGTTGGTTCTTCTGCAAATAATCTACTAGTACTTCAGGGGCTCCCTCCTTAAGTTTGTCTTCATACTCCCAAGAAGCCTCAATAAGTGGAGCCCGTAGCCACTTCACTAGATATTCACGTTGAACGCCAGTTCGCTTTCTATGTGTCAATATTTGTTCTGGTACAAACTCTCTTCGTATCATCAAGTGTCGTTGGTGGGTGACGGCGTTCGTGTTGCCGATCAAATCGCTCATCTGGTTTGTACCGTTTGAGTAATGAGATATGAAACACATTGTGTATATCCAAGCTGGATGGCAGCGCTAATCGGTAAGCCACTGGGTTGATCTTCTTGGTGACATAATATGGTCCCGCATAAGGTCGAGCGAACTTATGAGAAAAACCTTTTGGTAGCGCAATGTTCTTTGTGTTCAACCATACTTGATCACCTTCCTCAAATTCCAGTTCTCGTCGATGTGGGTTTACGTCAGCTGCCATACTCCTTTGTGACTGCTCTAAAAATGACTTCACCTCTGTCAGCTTTGTGTGCCACTCATTGATGAATTCCTCCACAGTGGGTACTGGTGTTTCCTGCACGCCTGTAAGAAAAGAGGTTGGAACAATCGGTAGCCGACCATTGCTTATCTCAAAGGGTGCCCTTCCAGTAGATCTGTTCACTTGGTTGTTATGTGCAAACTCGAGAATATCCAAGTAGTTGACCCAATCGGATTGGTCCCAAGCGACATAATTTCGTAAATATTGTTCAATCTGTCGATTGACTCGCTCTGTTTGCCCATCTGTCTAAGGGTGATATGCAGTGCTGAAATTCAGTCCAATTCCCACGAGGCGAAATAGACAAGTCCAAAACTTTTCGACAAACTTGGTGTCTCGGTCAAAAATAATCGTTCTAGGCAGGCCGTGGTATTTGAAGACACATTTGAAAAATAACCTTGCCACTTCTTAAGCTGTCACTGAACTTTTAGTTGGTACTAGATGAACTTGCTTTGAAAAGCGGTCAACCACCACATAAATTGAGTCGAAGCCTTGGCACCGTGGTAGTTGAACAATAAAATCCATGCTCACCGAATCCCATGAGTATGCTGGTACCGGTAATGGTTGGAGTAGTCTTGCTGGAGCTAGCGGTTCCACCTTCACTTGTTCACATGTCGGGCATGTTTGCACATAGGATTCAATGTCTGCCCAGATACTTGACCAATAGAAGCCTCTTTTGAGAAGTTCATACATGCAATTCACCCCTGGATGTCCAGCGGCTAGTACGTCATGATGTTCTCGCAAGACTTTCTTCCTTAGGTTGATGTTGTCTGGGACATATACTCTACGTTGTTTATAAACAACCATTTGATCTTTCCAAGTGAAATGTTTATGAGGCTTTCCCAGCTGGAATTCGATCATTAAGTCCTTCGCCAACACATCTGCACCATAATTCTCCCTGATTTCTTGGAGTAGGCCAGTCACCTAAGTTGCCATCAAGTGTTCCCGTCTACTTAGTGCGTCCGCCACCACATTGCTTTCTTTTCCCTTTTGCCATTCTTTTCATCGCTAATGTTGCAACCAGATTTTGTTCAATATCGGTATCCTGAGCATTTCCTCCGGGCAGGGCTTTTGTCACGCAGATTTGTCCCTTGTAATCCAAGAGGACCAAGTTTGAGCTCCTACCCAAAACTGCGATACAGTGTTCATTTAACTAAGGGAGGCCCAAAATCACATCGAAGGCATCCATCTCTAAAATCACAAAGCTAAGTTTAGCCTTCCATCTTCCAATCTGCACCGGGATGTTCAATGTCGCTTTGTCTGCATCTAGTGCTCTCTTCGTTGTTTCTACCTTGAGAGTAGATGTAACATTCCTGGTCGGCAAGCTGAATTGTTCCACGACGCTCCTTGAGATATAGTTATGTGAAGCTCTGGAGTCGATCATGAAATCTGACTTCCTCCCCGCGATCTTTTCTTGATAAGAATAACAATCTTGAACTAGTCTTGGGAGTTGCCCCATGGAAGTTCTTTTCCATACTTGTGTGTCGTCCACTCATAAATGTAAGCTCCTCTCACAACTCCCAACTAGATCAGATCACCTGGATCAAAACAAGTAGTCAGGGATAATTCAGGTCCAGGCAAGCACATCACAAACGAACATACCAACCAAAGCTAAACAGAGGATCCCTCTCAAGTCACATTCCCCTTGAGACCGGACGTAGGACCTTTGCCTAGCCGCGCCCACACAAATCTATCACAAAATTAGCCCACGGAGAAACATCCATCCAACCATCCGTGCTTTCACCATTAAGCAGCACATTGCCTCAGTCACGCCCCACCACTTTTTGGTCGATAGCCCTTATAGCTAAATGATCGGCAGCTATCCCGCACCGGCAGCTAACCACCCGTGCTTGACACCCGAATTCGAGCAGCATCTCTGTATCAATGGTTAACCCATACAGTTCGAATATGTCGCCCCGCACCCCACAAGGTACAGACCGTGCTTTCACCTACCTAGGCAGCACTTTGCCTCATCTGTCCTACGTGTAGACAGCGCCAGGCCGGAACCATGAGAACTGGCTTACACCTCGAGGGCAGCACTTTGACTCATCAAGTCCCCCGTTCTGCCAACCACCCCGACCGTGGACACACCCGTGCTTACACTGTGGACAGCACCTTGCGCAACGGTTGTCCTGACAAATCCCAAAACGTGGCCATCCCTGTGAGACTTGCGTAGCTGACCGGCTAGTCGGCTCTGATACCACATGTTGCGCCGGCGCCTCAAAGGGCGCTGGGACTTGAGCGGTTTCCCCAACACGCGCTTAAGTCTAGCGTTCATCCATCATGCACTTACGTAAAAACCAAGTCAGAAACGTAACAAGCTTAACCATTCAGACTTAAGAAAATTGGAATCCCAACCAACCCGAAAGCCAACTCAGAATCCGTCCCCAAAAGGTAACCAAAGGTACAGACAAGCCACACATGAAACCCAAGGCATAGTGGTCGCCAAACTAACCAATTGGCATAGCAGCAAGCCCCATGTCGATGACAGGGACCCTTAGGCGCCAACGACGCAAAAAGGTTGTAGTAAGGGTCCTTCCACTTGGACCAGTCCCGGAGGCGAAACTGAAATGATAATCATCCCCAATGATCAACTTTATTAGATTTGGAAAAAATTACATTCATACATAGACTGACCGGTCTCGGGGCCACCAACACGTGCTGGGCATTGTGCCTGGCTCGTGTTGGTAGAGGGAGCTGAGACCTGGCGACTAGATTCCTAGCGCTGGTTGAGCTGCCCAAGTTTCTATCTACCGGACTCCCCCTATAGTTCTGTTGTGATTCGACGCACCCCCTCTGTTATGAAACATAGTGCTTTTTGGTAAAGCACGCTTTTTGGGACTTAGTTTTTATTTTGTTGATTAAGCCTAGCAAGCCTGGCAGAATCAGTCTGGCTCTCGGACATGGGTCCTGGGAGCCGTCCCTATGGCATAATCAACTTGCTTCCTGACTAGACCATGACTCGAGCTCCAGAGCTAGCTCATGACTTGTGACTACTTGACTGGCTCACCACAGGTCGGAGGCTCAGTCCTTGACGTTCTAACTTGCTCTGGGACCTTAGGGAGCGTCACCCCTTAGAGTCTTACAGGGCACGCTGGGTGCACCTGAGTCAGCTTTACAACATCCCCCTATAGTTATGGTGTGATTCAGCGCACCCCCTCTGTCCTGGATTATACTGCTTTCTGGTAAAGCACGCTTTTCTGGACTTAGTTTTTATTTTGCTGATTAAGCCTGGCAAGCCTGGCAGAATCAGTCTGGCTCCCGGACATGGGTCCCGGGAGCCATCCCAGCGGCAGAGTCAACTTGGTTCCTGACTAGGCCATGACTCGAGCTCCAGAGCTAGCTCATGACTTGTGACTACTTGACTAGCTCACCACAGGTCGGAGGCTCAGTCCTTGACTTTCTAACTTGCTCTGAGACCATAGGGAGCGTCACTTCTTAGAGTCTTACAAGGCACACTGGGTGCACCCGAGTCAGCTTTACAACAGGTGCCCGATGCCACCTTGCACCTGCTTGCAGCGCCCACCCTGCGCCCTTCCTGGGCCGCCCGATGTGAACTCCATGCCTGCCCAGCACCCACCCTGTCGGTGCCCTTCTTGGGCTACCCGGTGCCCATGACCCCGTGGCCCAACGCCCGCTCGTGAAAACAGCCGCCTCCTCCCATTTGCCCCAATTGTCGGCGGGCACTTGCTGCCCCTGCCCCTGCCACATGTCGCGATGACATCAAGCTGGGGCCAAAAAGGTGGGCAATGCCTTTAAGGCCCAATGGGGAGGACCGGATATAATCAACCTTGGATAAATGTTAGGCATCCTTGCGTTGTGCAACGTTTGAAAAATTGATGATTTTGTGCTAAACCTGAGGGGTGGTGATGGGGGTTGGGCTAGCTAAATGCCCTAAAAGAGAGAGAAATATGACATGTGCATTGAAAGCCCTATTGAAGTGCTAAAATCATTTATTCACGAATCCCTAAATTTTAAAATGTTGCATCTCTCATATTTGCATAAAATAAGATTTAACCAGGTTAGGTTCTTAACTCTTTCGATTTGTGAAATCCTTAGGAGTCACAAAAACGTAACTATCATACAAGGTTAACATATATATAGAGGTAACATCTATTCAAGGTTAACTGTAACATTGTAGATCAACAAATTTCGCACCACCAATGTAGTGGTGGTGGTGGGCTTTGAGCCATTTAAGGATGAAGAAAAAAATATATGGTGGTATCACACACCTTCAGCCTTGATTTCTTGGGAGCCCACCATTGTCATTACAATGGCAGTGCAAAACACGTTGATCCTAATAATAAATACCATGGGGCCATGAGGCCCACCCTTTGACTAGGTGAGGTGGAGCTAAATGTCACCTCTATTTTATGTTCAGAGAGGTTTGCAACCTTAGTCGAGTGGAGCTAAATGCCACTCTATCTCGTGTTTATCAATCTCGTGTTCAGAGAGGTTTGCAACCTTAGCCAAGTGGAGCAAAATGCCACTCTATCTCATGTTTAGAAACGTTTGCAACCTTAGCCCTTCACACTCCATATGGGATTGAGCTATAAGCATGCATGAGTTGCCTTTTAGAGCATGATGGAGGCATAACGAGTTAGTGGAATCCAAGGGAGCACATCATGCTAACGCTTTCATACGGAGGGGTGGAACTAAATGCCACCTTGAGATGGTTACGTTGAATTACGTCGCTTCCTTTGTCAAAAGCTAGAATTAGTAGTATGACGTGTGTAATTTGATATCTATAAAAGGTGGAACAAGAAAATCAAAGAAAATGAATTATGAAAGCTCCTCGTAGTTTCCAAGTAATTAAAAAATCATTTATGAAAGGTTTATAAAATTTTCAAAGTCTCGACTAGCGACACATGGACACACATGCACACGCGCACACATACAAACATGGGAGAGTAGAACATGGCTTCCCTTGACAAGCATTGGTCACACTTTTGAACATATGTTTCATCTTTGGCCAATAAAATTTTCTTTTAACAAGGTCAAATATTCTCTGTATACATTTCTTAGGATCCTGGAGACACATCCTGGCTACTGCACGTGCTCTCCATCCACCAACTCACGAGTAGACTGAGTGAATGGCAAAAGGGAATCCCCACCACTATATAGGCATAACATAGTGGGTCCCATCAAGCACAATCCTGCCGGCGACATATGACCACGTAGGATGGTGATGCGTGGCACTAAAATATGTCGATGACGCCACACAAACCTGCATCATGTCCCTTGCGAGATCATCACTGAAGGGCGTACCATTATGGTACATAACAGACATGATATTTCAAGTCTCAATATACAATGCAAGTCTGTTAGGGATTTTTCGAATGGAAAAATGGTCTTGCTAGAAAGACCTAAAGCGGAAAGGGCCCACACCGCTCTTACAATAGAGATTGAGAAAAACTTCTTCCAACTCTAGGGTCCGCTTGATCACTCCATGCTCCTCTTGCCAATGGAAGTTTTTCAAACTTCTAAAAGTATGGTCAAAGAAGGGTAGGTTCTGTTCCTGTCAATGTGGTTTAGGTAATCGGTGTCGTTCCTATCGTCCCATAATGGTGCTGTACCCTATGATGTCATTTCTCAATACTACTCATAGTGTTGTATCGTAATCGATATCCAACTGTTGATTGCATGTCAGCCTTGAAACTTTTAGTTCATGGGGTTCTATAGCAAAGGATCTCATTTCCCACATTGGCAAACGGATGGCAGAACACACTGGAGAGCCACACTCCACCAAAATTTTGAGACAAAGAATCACTATTTAAATACAACGTGGTAATTCAACATCTATCTTGGGTACCCTCCCTTCGTCGCGTGCTTATTTGCTTAGTATTAGCCGCAATATCATTTTATTACCCTTCGGGTGTTAATCTAGGATTAGTCTAGTCACCTTGCTAGTTGGGTAAGCCTTAGCAAGGATTTTTATTGTTGTTACTAATTAGTTTATTTTCGTTTCGGGAACTAGTTGGGTCAGCCTTAGTGCTCTCATTCATGTCCATATTCCTGTTGAAGCTTATTGTAGAAACTCAAAAAGTGGATGAATCTCTACATCCGCAGTGAAGTAATGAGTTTATATGGACTCGATTATATAGTGAAATCATACAGATGTGCTTCTTTTTAAGATTTATAGATATATTCAAGTCTCTAGGCTTGGCTCATAGTTCCATCTTTTGTAAAGTAGGCCTTTGGCATGGGTGTTTGCCCACCTATTAATAGAGAATTGAACTTTGGGCGGTCAAGCTCCCAACTAAGTGCGCTATCCCACCACAACACACATGGGTTTGGCATAGTTAAACTATGGAGTTAGGATATAAGATTGTGCACTAGCCCTTACTTCACATTAACTATTGATGGGCTCTTCAAGATGAGTTTCTACATGCATAATGCCATACTTGGCCATTAATTTAACAAAAATCATTATTTACAAAGGGCTTTTCCTTGTAAGATGCCACTTTCCCAAGCTACCTTGGGCTCCATTGAGATGCCCCTTAGGCCTTGTATTGCAACTCCCACACTCCCCTACTGCTAATCGGTTGCCAATCCCATGGCAATTTAACTTGGAGAGAGACTTTTGTAGCTCAACTTCCAAATCTACCTGTTGCCTTAAAGTCGAATCGGCAAAGTGCATGTTATCACATGCGACACTTCCGAAGTCTTTATGGGCTGAAGTTGTTTCAACATCAACCTTTATTTAGAACATATGTCTTACTTATAAAGGTCTCTCAGACAAAATACCATTCGAAGTTTGGACAGGTACCAAACTTTCTTTATCAAACTTACGAGTTTTTGGATGTATTGCTTATGCGCAGATTCTCATGATCTTAGGAAGAAGCTTGACTTCCAGAGTATCAAATGTATTTTCATCAGCTACACTACTTCAGATCAAGCTTACAAGTTGTTCGATCCTATTGAGTCAAAGATATTCACTAGTCGGGATGTCATCTTCATCAAAGATCAGTTTATTGACCTCAAGGGAAAAGGCAAAGCCCATGTAGCTGACTTGTCCGACTCATCCGACATATTGAAATTCGAAGTTTCTAAGTCGACTATTCCCATTGAAGGTCCAAGCTCATCTACTTTCGACGAATAAGATATCAACGTTGAATCCGAAGATAATGATGTTGCAGTTCAACAACTACAGTATGATGAAAATGATTAACTTTCTCTATTACCCAAAAGATCATCAAGAACTAGCAGACCACCTATCAGGTATATCGATGAGTCTGCAGCCTACCTTGTTCAGGAGCTATGAATAAAGAGTATTCATCTCTTATAAAAAACCAGACATGGACGATTGTCGAATTACCTGCTAGCAGAAACGTAGTTGATTGCAAATGGATTTTCAAAATCAAGTACAAAGCAGCTAAAGCATCGACAAAAGAAAAGCTCGACTTGTCGCCAGAGGATTTTCTCAGATATACAACATCGATTACAGTGAGACCTTCAGTCTAGTAGTCAAGCAATCTGCTATTTGACTTTTATTATTGTTTGTTGTTGCAGTGGATTTGGAAATACATCAAATGGATGTAGAGACAACATATCTCAATGGGGTTATCGAAGAAGACATTTACATGGTGCAACCCAAAGGTTATGTTATTGAAGGTAAACACAATCATGTGTGTAAACTCCATAAAGCACTTTATGGCTTGAAGCAATCTGCTCGAGCATGGTTTCAAAGGATCAATACTTTCCTTATTGATCACGTCTACACACCAAGCTCTTCAAATTCGAATGTTTACTTCAAGACAATGCATCAGTCTTTTATCATTATCACTTTATACATGGACGACATATTGCTTTTTGGCAACAGTATCGATATGATAAAAGAAGGCAAGTCAATGCTATCTTCTGAAGGATGAAGCTCATTTCTGCCTTGGTATTCAAATCCATAGAGACAGAAATCGAAAGTTGATCTACAGTACTCAGCAGAGGTTCATCTACAATATGTTAGTCAGATATAATCTGGTTAATTGCAAGTTAGCTCTCTCACCAATGGAACCAGGTCTTAAATTGTCAAAGGACCAGTGTCCCCGAATAATCGAAGAGAAGGAGCATATTCATGAGTATCCTTATCATTCGATAATATGATCTCTTACGTATGCAATAATCTGTACCAGGCTAGACATAGCTTTTGCGGTCAGCTCCTTAAGTCAGTTTATGACTGACCTTGATATAGCACATTGGAAGGCTCTCATCAGAGTCATGAGATATCTTTGAGCTACTATGGACTTTTGCATTTGTTATGGAGCAGTCAACAACGACAAACTCAATTTACTCAGTGGTTACACATATGCAAGTTGGGCAAGAGATGTAGACACTCGTAAATCCACTTCGGGATTTACATTCTGCCTCAACAATAGTCCTATTTCCTGGAACAGTGTTCTCATTATCGTTTCTTGTACGGATTCTCCAAAATACAAACAAGCAGGAACTATGTAATGTTGTTTATTCTAATATCTTAGTTTCATCAACATACTTTAAAAGAAACGCTTTTAAAAAAAAAAAAAAACTACATAAAAAAAAAAAGCTACTAAATCCTTGTCAAAAACCAAACACTAAGGACTCCAATGGGACGGTCTTAGACATCATGGAAATGCGTAAGATACGTTGTTTTTACGAAAGAGTTAGAATGGCACTGATCTGCCCTAATACCTGGTAAAAACATTGGAAATCACTTACTAAATAACTAATCATGTCTATCCGAAGCAATGTCCCCATGCCATGGTTGTTATATGATTTCTATATAGCATTCATGGCATTATTGTACCCTACCCTGTTAAGTGTTACTTTAGACCTTTGGTGAGATACAACTGGAAAGCATGGATATGCTCAGGAGTATGGACAGCAGTGCGTGACACACCTTGCTCTGTAAGGGTCACTTGGGTTAGCATAGCATGGATTTGCTCTAATACCAACACATGTGTCCACACCAAGTCTTTTGGCTAAGCAAAACGTAAACGGTTAAAACTTTTCATACTCCCGTTAAAACTAAAAATGAACTGATATGGACCAACTGCTCATAAGTTGATCAGCATGGCACTCACCCTGATACGGTGATATAATGGCTTGCTAATTGCCAAAACAATGTCTGTTTGGGAAGACTGGACTATGTTGCAAATTGCTATTCAAAGCTGTTAAGTAGTATAACTTCTTTTGGACATGAATAGCAACTGACATTCAGCTATGACACCCGTCTTCCACACGTAACTAACTTGTGGTTTTGTTGTGTGGGATAGTGGCATGTATTAGCTAGACGTTTTGAAAGTGGTTATGCTTTATGGTGCTTTTAGTACTATACTTTACTTTTTAGCTATACTTTACCTTGTTGGATTATAAAGACTTTAAAAGGCTTCACTCTTGCTTTGTCAAGAGGAACTAAGTGCAGTCTTGTATCTCTCTCTCTCACTCTCTCATGCCCATTCTCTCTTGTGCAAAGCATGGTGCCTATTGTTTGTTTGTCATACAAAGTAGGGCCTAGGGCATCTAAAAGAGGGTGGGAGTAAGTTGCATGTAGGCCTTGTCCAAATGGGAGGTAAGTGGGACCGAACAGGCCTGTGGCCTCAAGCCCATGTGAAACTGTTGGATATAGTTCTGTACTCTCCTAAATCCCATGTTAATCTAGTTCCATTCATGTTGATGTTACTCTCATTGTTGCACAGTCTATAGAAATACACGAAATTTAAAGACAAGTAGCCATGTGACAGTCAAAGTCAAACTATCGAGAGTCGAAAGGGCTAAACTCGAAAGAGTTGAACCCCTTGACTCGACTCGACTCAACTAATTGTCGAAACCGACCGCTGATATGGCACCACTCAAAATGAAGTTAGTCATCTAGACTAGCTATTCCTACAGCTGTGCAACTGCCTTGACAATGACTACAACTACATCACTTCTTTGTCCGAATAATGACAACCATGATTGTTGCCATACCATGAAAGTGACATCCATGCCTGCTAACCACCTGGAGACACAATGTCTCTATGCCATTCTTTATATATCTGCACGAATATACATTACAAACGATGATGATAATCTTGTAATTATAGACACTATAGGTGCTCTCATGCATCAATTCTTGTTTTTAGACTAAGAGTCGAAATAGGCTCATAGCTATTACAAAACTAAAATAGTTTTTGAGCATGAGATTTCGCCAATTGTTTTGTACTCCAACATCAACTGACTTTTATTTTCATACTCTTTCTGAATTAAGTTAGTATCTTATTGCATTTAGATTTTTGTCAATATGTATGCAATGCTTTTTTAATCATTCTGTCAGACTTCTCTTAGTGTCTTATCTAAATTGTCTGCTTTTTGCTTTCACACTGCAAGTCACAAGACTTTATTTGTGTTTGCCTATGTAATCGATATCATATATTCTAACGACTTTGAAGTTAGAATCAAGTAGGATCAATCGAGTCATTCGACTTGCTACCCTGATCTGATTCGATAGGCGTAGTGCATGCACCGAGGAATCATCCTGCATGGCACCATCATCCTTGCGTCACGATCAGTTTCCATCATGGTATCAGAGCGGTGTTATCATAATCTGATATGACATTAGAGCTATTTCTATAGCTCACAAGCTTCCCACAGGGTTTACCCTATCAATCGATAGGATAATTGCTTTCTTGTGCTATAAATAACATTGGATTTTCCTTCTTAACTCACTGATAGATATTACTGTCACCTAGACTAATTTCCACATGGATTCTCAAAGCAAGACAGGTCTCATTGTAGACAAGCTTGATGGATCCAACTATCACTTGTGGAAATTTAAGATGAAAATTGTGCTACTGACTAAGGAATTGTATGATGTTGTCACATGTATCGAGACAAGACCCTAAGTAGACAATGCTACAATCTCTCGATGGAAGCTGAAGGATGGCAAGGCCTTCATGCTGATCATCCTCAATATTTTAGACACACAAATCAGTCATGTGTCTGAAGCTCATACTTCAAAAGAAGTTTGGGATATCTTGAGCACATTGTATGATGTGCGTGACATAGCTTCTAAGCTACATCTCAGACTGAAATTCTCCTCCCTCAAGATGCCAATGATGATTCATTAGAGTCTCACATCAACTTGTTCAAGAAGTTGCTGCAACAAATGGTCATTTCCAGATCAGTTGTTGATGATCAAGACCTAGTAATGACACAACTTTCAAACTTGTTAAGTGCTTATGAGAATTGGGTGATGATTATTTCGACACACCCAGATATGACTCTATCAAGAGTCATTGCAATGTTGCTACAGGAAGAAAATCGAAGTAACGAGTCATCTAGTTCCTCCTCGAATGTCGACTCTCACGGCCTCTACACAAACAAGAGCTCAAACAAGTAGAAGACAAAAGGTCCGAAATAGAAGTCGAATCAAAAGCTGACCTAGAGTCAAGAGCAGTTGAATCCACCGACAAACGAACCAACAACGAGATTCAAGATTGTCAAAGGGCAATCAAATCAATAGGCAAATGTAGCTATAGAGGCATCTCACCCCAATCCAGAAGTGGATCATGAGGCATTCATGACAAATTATCAAGAAGCATCAAATGACAACTCTTGGTTTCTCGATTTCGGAGCCACTCAACATATGACTAGTCATATCACTTGTTTTGAGTCCTATATGCTTTATAGTTCCAAGAAATATGACACACGCTATCAAAGGTGAAGGTACAATAAGATTAAACTTTTCAAATGATCAATTCAAGCTACTGTCGAATGTCCTTTATGTACCAAATCTTTCTACAAGTCTACTCTCTATTAGTAGAATCATAGATTTAGGACATAAAGTATAATTTGAATTAGACCAATGTAAAGTAGTCGATAAGACAAACAAGATCCTAGCACTCAGAAAGAGACATTGATACTTGTATAAATTAAGTCATTACTATTATGTCTCTAATCATGCTCTTAATACCTCTGTTAATAAAAGTTTACTTTAACATTACAGACTTGGTCAGTTGAAGTATGCTTTTGTATCAGACATGTCTAAGCAATCCATTGTGCTTGATCTCGACTATCCAGACATGAAGGTCGAATTACTTGTCTGCCGAGATTGTATAATTGGAAAGCAGGCTAGAAAACCCTTTAGATCAATTCACCAACATATGTGGCCCAATGCAGAATCCTCAATGAAGATGACTTTTTAAGAAGAATGAGAGGCGTTCAACCTCTTCAAAGCTTTCAAGAAGTGTGCAAAGAAGGAGACTGGTAAGAAGATCAAAGCACTGAGGTGCAACAATGGCAAAGAATATATCTCTATCAAATTCAAGAAGTATTGTCTCAGCCAAGGCATCAAACAACAATTCATAACTCCCTATTCACCTCAATTGAACAGGCTAGTGGAGAGGAAGAATTATACTCATTAGAATTAGCTAAGTGTTTTTATCGAGGATCAGTTTGCCGACTTCAAAGACAAGGGTAAAGTTGCATGCAAAACTTCGACAACTTTTACTGTTGACATGACAAATCGAGCCTGAAGGAAGGCCTGACTAGTGGCACAAGGATTTTGTTAGATTAATTCAAAGCCTTTTGTGATGCACATGGAATCAAGAGGGAGATTTCAAGCCCAAGGACTCCACAACAAAATGGAGTGGTCAAGAGGAAGATTGGAGTGGCTGAAGCCTTGACATGTGCAAATTATCTACGCAATAGGTGGTCGAGTGCACCACTGGATGGTAAGACATCTTTTGAAGCTCTTTTTAATAGGAGGCCAAGTGTCAAGTTTTTCAAAATCTTCGGATGTACTTGCTATGTCAACATCACACTTGATGATATGACTAAAGAGGATCCTTCACCAAAGAAGGGTATTTTTGTTGGATATAGTGAATTAAGTAAAGCATACAAAGTTTACATTCTTTCTATAAGAAATGTGGTCATAAGTAGGGATGTCATTTTTATGAAGGAAAATTTCCAATAGTGGCTAACTCTTTGTTGAGAGATTTTATCCTTAGCACATAGTCTTGTGCACTTTCACCACTCCTTCTCATGCTTTGCAAGATTTAATTTCTAAGCATGAGGACTCTAGAAGTGTTGTTTGATTCATAGATTGTTCTTAAAGAATCCCAAGCCTCTTTAGCATTAGTACATGAAGATACTTCTCTCAAAAGATCATTACTAACATTTATCTTTATACAATGAAGTGCTAGTCTAGATGTTTTCTTGTATCTCATTTTTAAAAGTCGATCCACGTACTATCAAGCGACTTCAAGGCTAAAACAATGACAGTCCACCACATATGTAAATAAAATATCTCCAATGGCGGTTACCTATTATAGGGCGGTGCTAATTAAGTAAGTAGTTCAAAATACCAAAAATATCTTTGGCTCTTGATCTTCCATAAGATCATCATAACCCTTGCTCAGTAACATTTTTCCAAATCCATTCATGACATCCATTTCATGAAGACATCCACCCTTTTGCATTCATTATCTACACAAGAAAATGAATCAAAGCATGTGAGTAGAGCAAAGTTTGTACCTTCTACATCTTGCTTACCCCTTCTCATCATATGTGAGTCTTGATGGGTTTGTCCTTTGACTTGGGGATCTCCTTAGGACTTGACTTGGAGAGTCATTTCGACAATCATCTTCTATAGATCCATCACCATCATCAAGAACGTTAGATCCATTGGCAGTAAGGATCTATTTTATGTGCTTCTTCATGTTGGTTTTTCATCTTAATATGTAAAATTGATGTAAGAAATAGTGAAGTATCCAATATGGAAACTATTCTCTATATCAATTATGAAAATTTTCCATTTCATATTTATAAATACTCAGAGGAAAAGACTTATTCATAAAGCATAGATCGCATCTTGGATTATGTTCCAAGTCTGTGCTAATTAGCTTAGGGATTGTGAAAATTATTAACTAATATTTTAGCTTTTTAGCGAGTTTGGCAATTTGAGCCTATACGAGCCCAAATTAGCAAATAAACTTCACATGGATTTCTCACACATGTGAAAGTAAGGTACATGACCAATTTTGAAGTTGGGTCCAATTTCACTTGGTCACTTAGTCATGTAAAAGTTCATTTTTAGCTTTACTTGGCAATTTTGGCTATTATGACTAGTTTAGGCCAAATGACTTAGAGAGAGGAGAGAGAGTCAACACTTTCAACTATAAATAGCAGGCAGGTCATGGATAGTGTAGATTCTAAGTGGCATTCCACTTTTGGTAGGCTTGGAGTGAATACTATCTTCTTATTTGGATCAAAACTCTTCACGTGTTGAATAGCTTTTGATTCTATCTTGTTACGTTATGTTGATCATGATAAAACTAGTGATTCTATGTGTAGCATTGTCTACAAAGTTGACATTTGATTTTGTGCAACTACTGTTGTGCCTAGATCCAAATTTAGGATCATGTTTAGATCTTAGATTTTCAAGATTCCTAAAGAAACATTGTTCTCAACTATGGACCTCGCCAATTTGCATGTAACTTCCAAGTGTGAATGCTCCATGCAATTAAAATTCAGTTTTTAAACTAAAAATTGGGAGAAAATGTTGTGCATAGAACCTACATGTATGAAGCCACATCATACTTGAGAGCACTATGTAAGTCAAATATGTAACGAGTAATACAATATGGTCATGTAATATAATAGGATAGGTACGAGACATTTATAAACATGTCACTATAGCAATCTGAAAAATTGTCTCATTGTTGAGTAATTTCATGTGGATCAATCATCACTTCTCAGAAGATTTTCTTGAAGAAAAGCCAAGTATTTAGACAATTATACAAAAAGTTTGGCAACAAATAGCAACTTTTTCATGAATATGAGGTGTTGTCAGTTGAACCTTTTGATAGTCATTGTTTGGGTACAAATGAAGGAAAGCATTGAGTTTAGCCATATGGTTCTCTATTTATTGTCATTTGATATCTCATTGTATGTAGTGAGTTTCACCTTATCCCTAAAGGTCATATGACAAGTAACTGCATCAGGTGTTGTAATAGGAGCAAGACCACCTTAAACAAAGGCAATCATCCAATACTTACTTGTCATATGGAGGGAGTATAAAAATCCATAATCAAAGGGACATGAATAATATCTCTCTTGGAAAATACCTTCATAATGAGTATTTAAGATTGGATAAGGTCGGAGTTTAGAGACTCCATTTTTTGTTCGATAGAAGCCAATATGATGTGATCATCCTATGAAGAGATGGAGGATGCATGTATGACTAACGCTAAAATAAAAATAAATTTTATGAGTGGTGACAGCGACTATGTAGTCATGAAGTCCATTGTATAATTGGTTATGACTTTGGAAGATAGTTGCAATCATTGAAAAATCAAGCAGCAAACTGAGTAACAAAGTGTTATTATTGTTGTGGAACTAACGAGATTTCCCCTCAACTATTTGGGATGGTGGGCATAATTTCGATATTCATTATGCCTCTTGTGTGCATGACAGACTATTTTTCCTCTATTATTGAGGTTGGTACACACAACCCTCAATATCATGTGAAGGGAAAAAAAAATTATTCACAAAAAATTTCGTACTATATGACATACATACCCAATAGGTTACTTGGTCATGGCTAGTTGGTCTAGGGTGCCCCATGTCTAATATTACTAATTTTTATTAGAGATTTTTTCAAAGGCCATATGGCTACGGTACATGACAAGCAAATTTTTCTAGACTATCTAATATTGGTGCATACATGATAATGCTAATAGTGCATTCATGCACAATAGTCAAATAGCTTCTTACATCTCCAAAATGGTGCTAAAAACTTATTTTTTTACGTTACTACTTGGGATGCTCCTTGAGATACCTTCAGTAAGGCCTTTGTAGTGATTAATGATTTTGAGTTTATAAAAATTAACTTATTGTCTTGACAATCTATATAATTGAATCCAAGATCATATGGATCTATTTTCTTAGGTGGGAGATATGGATGCTACTATATTGTAGTTGCAATCAATGAGAGACCTAATTGCAAATTACTAGAATGAGTGCCATATATACTAACATCTCTGAAAGATGAAATTTGTATGCAAGAGTGTATAATTTTACTAGGTGGCCCAAAGGAGGTAGCACGAGTAAAATGCAATCAATTTTGGTTAGTAAAAATGACATATATTATTGGGTAAATTAACATCATAATTTGTCTCATATCATCTTGCTTAACATCTGATAAATGTAATTTAGCTTGATGCATCATTTTTTTAAAGTTGATAGCTTATATTGCTTGCATGTGATGCCATATCATTGTCACAAGATATGTTAGGGTGAAACTAATTTAACATGTGATGCATGTTTTGTACATAATGTTTAAAAAATTAATTGGTCTACACCAACCAGATATTAAAAAAAAAATCATTTGGTTAGGGTGATTTCAACTTTATGAAAAGTCCAACACATCTCATTTGCCAGTTGCTATTATGGACCAAAAGGGCAAGTCCTTTCTTTCAAACTACAATGGGCATGCCCTCTCAAGTGAGGTGCTACCTTAGAATTTCCACCTAAGGACAAGTCCAAGCATTTTTTTGGACTTCCAACCTTGTTGGTAAGTGTATTTGTTGGTAAAAATTCCTAGGCCAAACAATTCGAAAACAAGGGCTTTGACATTCTGCGAGTAAATTTTTTGCGAGTTTCTTCCATGACATGCTCCAACAAAATTGTAGCACATGGTGTGCTACTCTTTCTATGCCACTACATGATTTTTTAAGAACAAGAATGATGGTTTGATGCATAATTAAAAATGTGACTATCCATCAAATTCTAAATAGGTCCATCACAAAATACTTTATGACTCTATAAATACAAGTTCACTTTTATCTAAAAAAAACTGTCCTTGAAGTTGTAAAAGTTAGCATGCCAGCGTGCTAGCCTGCAAATTTTTCATTTAAAAAACATGAAGTTTTTTTGAAGAACTTTTTAAAAAAATAGATTTCTTTTTGGAGTTGATTCGGCTAGCATGTCGGTGTGCTAGCCAAGTAAATTATAAAATAGAAAAGCTATTTTGACACATTTGAGAACCAAATTTTGAGTAAAAGCATTATTTCGAAATATTTATTTAGTCTCCCAACATAGTAAGCCGACGTGCTAAGTAAAACAACTAAAAAAAAAAATTTACAGCCTTTAAAGATAGCACGCCGTCGTGCTATATGAAATGAGAAATTTTTTTTGCAACTAACCAAGATAGCACGCCGACGTGCTATATGAAATGAAATTTTTTTTTTCCAACCAACCCAGATAGCACGCCGGCGTGCTATCTGGGTTGGCTGCACAAAATAATAATAAATTGTTTTTTTCTGGCGTGCCGCTTAGCACGCCGGCATGCTATCTGGGTTTAAATTATTATTTTTTTAGTTAGTGGGATCTTTAACTATGTACCAAACCACATTCTTAATAATAAACATTGAAGTAGTAGCATAAAAAGGGCGGCACACCATGTGCTATCTTTTTGTTGAATGATGGTAGGAAAGAAACTCGCAAAATGCCAAGGCCCCGAAAACAATATCTAAATCTTCTCATACTCACTTCCTTGCTTGCCATGTCTGGTTTGTACTTATAGAGTATATGTCATACAATCGAACATGGGAATATTTGGATTGTAGGCGGAGCCCCCCACAAGACATGACAACAGATGTATTTACTGAGGCATTGAGCATTGATGCACATAACAAATTTTGTGCGTTGCTTAATCCGAAGATGAAGACATTGATGGATCCAGATTAAGGGATGGTATTGGATTTAGTCCTCTACTCTCCTAAATTCCAGATTAATCTAGTTCCATTCATGTTGCTGCATATTTACTCTCATTGTCAAACAGTCTACAAAAATACACAAAATTCAAAGACAGGTAGCCACACGACAGTCAAAGTTGAACTGTCAAGAGTCAAAAGGGCCGAACTCAAAAGAGTCGAACCCCTTGACTTGACTCGACTAATTGTCGAAATCGACCATTGACATGGCGCCACTCAAAACGAAGCTAGTCACCTAGACTAGCCATTCATGCAACTGTACAACTACATTGACAATAATTGTAGCTATGTCGCCTCTATGTTTGAACAATGACAACCATGATTGCTGCTTACCATGAAAGTGACATGCATGTCTGCTAACCACCTGGACAGTGACAACCACTACTTCAGCCACGATCTACCTCACACGACTCAACGTCTCTATGCCCATTAGAGGAATTCCAAAATAAAAAACAACCTTTTGTAAAGATAGTTTTATTTATTTTCCTTTAGTTTCGACTACCATCTAGCCCAATCAAAATGGAAAAATTTCAAATCTATGTAATGTAGCTCAAAAAAACTGAAAAATAAAAATATATTACAACAAAATTTGAAATTTGTGTCGGGCAGCATGGACGTATCCCATTGGTTTGCTCTTCTTGATCTGCCCAATGTCAATATCTCAGGTTAAATTTATTTAACTATGCTGGTTAGTATAATGAAATTTGTTACCTAGACTAGTTACAGTTATAGAAATACAGTATGCACACTATGACTACTGTACCAAAAATTGAATTGAGTATCATATCAGAGAGATTTTTGGCGCCAAGCTTTGAAAATAGCAATGGCAAGGAGACCAAGATCTACAATTGAGTCTGTGATTCTTTACAATGAGAAAGATGACGTTGATAACTAAAAGCCAACAAAATATACGAAGAATTCATGGGTGTTGCTGCATCCATCATCAAAGGGCAATTTTCGACAGAAGAAAAGGGCAAAGATGACATACAAATCATATTGGAAAGCAAAAATTTTAGAGTTTAAGATGACTCGCTGAGGTCACTCTATATCAGATGCGTTAGTACAACATGTTTATATGCATTTAGAAATAAAAGTACAAGATATCAATCCTCATTATCATCGAAAATGTAATTGTAAGTATGTCAAAACATATGCACTTTAATGCAATCATAGGTGTTTTTTGATTGAAGCTCCTCAAATTACGATTTAAATTATTCAATGTTTTTTTCTTTCATATTTATATCCATCAAACATAAGTGAATGGGAGCTAGCACAATCACTTGCAAGAATATTGGATGTGATTCACTTAGATGTTGAAAAGCTACAATACATAAGAAGAAGTCCAAAGGAGCTTGCAGATAATGATATATATTTTTATGAATCTTCTTATATACCGCAAACAGATGGGGGTTTTGACAAGCTTGAAGCAGTTACATTTCCAACGTTTTAGAGTGATGAGTGGCCTACTCTTGACAGTATTGTTTCTGAATCCTTCAGATGCAAGCTCTTGGATGTTAGAAATGCCATGAAGATAAGTAGGGATTCGAAAATTGTTCACCTAAGTTGGTTTATCTCATTGCATATATTTGTTGATTTTTTCTAGTGCGTGCTCGAAGGACACCAACTCTATTTGTTTGCAAGGATTTTTCAGTTGAGATTTTGTTAGATCTCATGGATCAAGGCTGGGATAGTAAAACAAATAACGATATAGAATGTAGGATAAAAAAGTCATCAATGATCTTCTGTTATCATATCGAAAAACAAATGCTCAATTTCACATTTAGCTATTAGAGATTCAAGAAAATTGATGGTACATGGCTACCACTAGATCAAGACTTTTAAATAAATGGTCACACAGACCGAAAGGAGATAAGCATTATCACAACGAAGAATTTTTTACTATGATTGAGGTGGAAGAGCCTTGGAGCCTTGATTCTAATATAACAGAGCTCATGCTATTACAAACCAATCTACCCACTTATTTCAGATTCACCATCAACAGAAGACTCGTAAGTACTCTATGTTTATTGCCAGTCCAAATAGTACACATTAAAGAAAAATGACATAATTTGCAATGTCACATTCATTAATATTTGTCTTGTCACAGTTGCGAAAAGACAGGAGCTGATAACATGTTGTAAAGATCTACCTACAACAATCACCGTTGTGAAAGAGCAATAGATTCAAATATAGTTTAGTAAAATCTATGTATAGACTCTTTTATTCAATAAATGAAAGCCCAAGTTGGGCATCTAGACATGTTTTTTGGGCTCCCAATATCAATAAAATGGAACTGCATTTGATATATATCAAATCTATACATTTTGAATCTATGATTTTCCTGTGCATGTATATTTTTTGAATCTTTATTTAGTATAATAATATCACTAGTAGCGCCATCATCAACAGGGGGTCGCTGAAGCCTTGCCCTCGCCAATATGCTTAGGATCATTTCCTATTTGAATCTGTACAACTGGGCTGCTGTGTATTCACAAACCATAAATTGCAAGATATGTATTCACGTATTAGTTATTGTTAGAAAATTTACAGAATAAGAAAAACTAATCACGATTCAAAAACCAAGAATAAATAGAATAAATTACCTTTGAAATATCAACATCCCATTGAAGGTTGAACCACTCAAAGAATAACTTTGCATTATACAAAGTGTACCACCCACAGCTGAATGAATCATTTTGTTAAGGTGACTACAAAAAGTACAACACACGAGATATCAATGAAGGAAACCACATTATGAATAGAATACATTAGAATGTTGATTTTAAAATGTTGATGAGATGGACATGATTTATCTCCAGACTGATGATCTCCCATTCCCCTACCTTCGCACTCTTTGCTGAAATGTATTTACATATTGTCGGCAGGATCGAGTCAATATCCGTATGCGTATTACTAGCCGAATTCAGCTTTACACAAAAAAGCTTAATTATATCATCTACAGATCTCGTGATAAAGATCAGATTTAAGCTCCAGTGCTCACTGCAAAATAAAGTAGACAATTCATTAGTTGCAATGCCGCAATTCTGAGAAATATTTCTGATTTGGAATGCCAATGATAAAGCTATTAACATCAAGAAGCATATAAATTGTCTTACTTGGTATGATATGGCACAAGCAGGTATTTCGTGAGTGATGCGCATCCACTAAACAGACACTCTGCCAAGGTGTCGTTATTCTCCTTGATGGACCGGAGGAAAAAATTGCTGAGAACTAAGACTTCTCGGCTTAAATTCCTTGCAATTTGGGTTGAACACTAGCCTCTATCACAGGATCATTCATAGAAGCCCGTCTGTTTTTCAGGTCCAAACAATCAGCAGTCCTGAAATTTATACTAAAGTCAAGTTTTTCTAATTTGAAACAAAAAGGAATTTCTATTCTATCTACAACATCAGATATGTCACTCTCAAATTTAAGAACTAAGATAGTTTATGAGCACGCGGTTTCGTCCACAATTATCTTGTGCTCCAACATCGACTGACTTGTATTTTCATACTCTTTCTAAATTAAATTACTATCTTATTGCATTCAGATTTTTGAGTGTAGTGTGAAATGGCCTTCAGTATTAAGGGCCTCTTCACGTGAGTGATACCCGGCCTCGTCCTTGATGTCAAGAATAGGTTCCTAGGTGTTTCCTCACCTTCTACTATGCTCTTGAGAGACTTGTGATCCAGTATGTCAAGTCAACCTTCCCAGCATCGCCTTCCTTCCTGCTCACTCAGATTTTCCAAGTCGGTAGTATGTCATCAATGCCTTGCCACTTGTGGGCGTCATCATCACCTACCTGCAACAAATTCCACCAGCTCCTCTATCCTATGCTAAAAAACGATTGATATATACAAGCATGGCAATTGTTTTAACATGAACTTATATATTGGCCTTTCAAAACACAAGACCTTAAATAAAATGCATCAATATGTCAAGATTCAAACGGGCCAATCACATTACGGCCTTTCATTTAACATTTATCAACCAAAATGTGAAGGGGGGATACATTGCTCGTCAACTCACTTACCAAGATTAAAAAAATGGGCGGCAAGTGAAAGGGCTAAGTAAATGGACTGTGCACTAATCTAAATCCCATAAGAACACCCAAGGTCCCAAGTCTCTTTGAGGATCTCAAATAGAAATAGAAAGGTCCCAGGCCATGTATTTAGTGTTTAAGCGGATTAAAGATGGGCGAAGCAAAGAGCAAAGGGGATGAAATGATTTTGGCGTCATAAGAACCTTGTGTGAGGTTTAAGCGCAAAAGCAAAGGAGGAGGAATGAGCAAAGCATCCACAAACGATGACGACGCGCTTGCGCTGAGCGAAGAAGGATCGATCAAATCCCTTTCTTCCTCTCGCAACAATGAAGAACATGGAATTATCAGCATCGTGAACGAAAAGAAGAAGCATAAGAAGAAGAAGGAGGAGGAGGAGTATACAGAGGTCGGATTTGAGGCTCAATGCATGATGCTCCATGAAGAAATCCCGAAGGAGCAGCGCAAAACCCAAAAAGCATCGGAGGAAGAAATTTATTCCAACATTTCGTCCAAGGTTAAGTCAAAGCACCCTGCATGTGTTAGCCAGCAGGAAAGCGAGGCAGATGCTTTGGCACCCGAATCTGGCAGTCAGCGTGAGTTTGAAGGAAATTCTAGGCCTAGCAAAAGGAAAAAAAGACGACGGGAGCAACTAGAGGAAGTTGGAAGCAAAACGGACGAAATAAAGCTGGAGCAAGTAGAGGAAGTTGGATGCAAAAGGGAAAAAAGAAAGCGGGAGCAGCTAGATGAAGTTGGAAGCAAAATGGAAAGCATAAATCAGGAGGAACTAGATGAAGTTGGAAGGAAAAGGCAAAATATAAATGAGGAGGAACTAGATGAAATTGGAAGCAAAAGGGAAAACATAAATGAGGAGGAACTGTACGAAATTGGAAGTAGAAGGAAAAAACGAAAGCGGGCACAACCAGATGAAGTTGGAATCAAATGGGAAAACCTAAATCTGGAGGAAGTAGATCGAGTTGGAAGCAAAAGGAAAAAGGGAAAGCGGGCACAACCAGATGAAGTTGGAAGCACTGAATTTGTAAAATCCTTCGATACTAGTATCAGAACAGCGCTAAGTTTGGAAGTGCGTCCAAGCAAAAGAAAAGAGAAACACACTGGACACAGGCAAACTAGTGCCAATTTTCTAGCGGACAAAGTTGTTGGGAGCACTGTTGATGAAGAAAGCCCTAAGGAGGAGGAGGAGGAGAATGAAAAATCTTCAGGTGGTAAGAAGAAAAGAAAAGTCAGGTTTGGACGTGTTTCTATTCTTGGAGGTGAAAGAGAGAAGACTTCGAATGGTGAAGTTCAGGAACCGACGGCACCATCCGATGAGCTTGATAAGCCTCTGTTCAGTTGTGAGCGTGCAGCAACTTGGAGGGAGGATTATGAAAGAGAAGGCTTGGTGTGGGCAAAGCGTTTTACCAAGGAAGAAGATGAGCTGCTGAAGAAGTCCATATTTGATTACATCAAGGTAAGAGGCCTCCAAACAGTCTTGGAGATTCTTAACAAGGAAGCGTTTGCATTTATGCTTCAGCTTAATTGTCTTTGTCTGTAGATTTTGTCAACAGCCACAACTGAAATGTATCAAATATGGATGGATGAATGATTTCTTTGACATTCATTGAAGTAACACGTATATGACAAACACAATCCATTCAGCTGAAGCTAATCGTCTCTAACCGCTAATGCTTCTGAGATATAAAAAGCTAGACATTGAAGATCCTTATAACCAAAACCTCTGTAAGACTAGAAGGGGTATGTCGAAGGCCATGATATTTACCTCTACTTCTATATAAGAATGAACAGTGGGCAATGAAATGTGATTCATCTTCTACAATATTCTTGATGCACTTCTCACAAATACGTTCAACTCTTGGTAGTCTGATCCACCCTTGGTAGTCTGATTCACTGACATGTGTCCATATGAAAATGACGCAAAGTTGCAAAGAATTACGGCTGTCAAAGTTTTCCTTAATATTAGCGAACTATAGTTGGATCCAATATTTTCCTTAGGTAGGATTGAAAGATAACTTGCCTAAGTGCAGGAGTGACATCCAATATTTTCCGTAGGTAGGATTGAAAGATAACTTGCCTAAGTGCAGGAGTGACATTGTACCACGAGTTTAATCTAAAGGTTAGGATGCCAACATTCAACATGACATTGGTCTTGGAGTGAGACCACTTATGTTGGTAGTTGCTAGCATAGATGCACAGAAACGCGTTTCTCCTCCCATAATCGTACTAATTTTTTTTTTTTTTTTTTGGAAAAATAGCTTATGGCTGAAATTTTTTTAGGGGATCAATGGTCAAACCAGCGTTTTGCCTCTCAAAAGTGCAGTAGATGGGGCACAAGTAGATCTTATTTTCAATAGCTATTTGGTTGTTATTTGCTCTGGTTTTCAATAAATGCTCAGGAGGTTCGGGGGGCGGTAGCCCTTCGAGAAACGGGGGGTCACGGCAGGGTTCGGGGGCTGCCGGTAGACCCCGGCCCCGACGGTAAGGCCTTCCAACTCCCTGAGCGAGAACACACTTATTGGGACCATCTGTGATCGTAACGAACAGGCTAGAGGTTAGTTTTGAATTTTTATCCTTGACAGAACCCAACATGGATTAATGCACCTGAACTCGACCATCCTGCACCCGAAATAGTCGACAAACTACACAGTAATAATGCTCTTAATTAGAGCTTTCATCTGATACCCATATTGCCCACAAAAAAACCAAAAAAAATATATATAAAAAAACGTTTCTGGAATTTTTTTGTATTTTTTAGAGACATGTTTCTGAACCGCGTTTCTGAACGCGATTTTGAAACGCGTGGTTGCTAGTAGCATTAGAACCCTTATCTGTGGATGAGCTATTCCTACTAATGATAAAGAGAGTAGGTGTTAGTCCCTGGTCGAGGATGGTGAATCTATAGCCAATTAAGCTGGTTATGTTTGTTGTAAGGGTAACACTAAGTTCAATTTTTATGATTGGAATTTAAAATTCAGTCTGAATAGGTAGTAAAATTTGGAATGAGTTGAATAGAAGTTATTATGACAATATGTTTGATCATAGACAATGGGCATTAGTTATTCTTACAAAAAATATTGAAGTCGTCTTACTTGTTGACCATTGGGTATGTCTTTTTTGGAATTCACAATTCCATTGGTTCAATAGTAGTGTCGTGATTGAGTCACTTACAGTTTATATCATTTGACTCTTGAATTCTGCTGTGCAATATTATTTACTATGATACATACTATCTTTTTGGCTATCTATAGATCAATCATCAAGACATCTTCTTCAAGTCCCAAAAGGGCCAATTGACTAGGAATATTTATTCTATACTCCTAACATTTTTTGGTTTCATTGTTGAGATCTGTGTGTCGCCCTAGCACTATCAAGCACATTTCACATGTGATGATTCTACTTGTAAGTTGTGCATATGCCAATGGGGGTATCAATTAAATACATTGGGAACCCCTCTTATGCACATTCCCTAGTTTACCTTCTTTCATTTTTTCAGAATCTAATCATGAAACATCTTGAAGAAAAAGAACGTTGGGATATAGTAGCAGGTAGAGAATCTATTCCTACTTTTGAACTCGAGCTCAAACTATATCAAGAGGGGCAAGAGGGCCCATAGTATCATCAATCTTTTAGTGAAAGATAACATCATCTCTCACATAAGAGATGCAGAGGTTTAGATCAAGCTTGGGCAATTCTGAAATCCATGTTTGAGATTGTTAACATAGCAAGGTGTTAGAGGCTTGCAAAGCATAGTAGGGCCATCATAGTCTAGTCCACCCAATCATTGCACTCTCCTCGTATAGAGACTGCCCCACATAGCCCAATGTAAGTTTGATGGCATGCACGATGACATTCGTACTGACACCACTGCTAGTGTCACAGGACATCTACTACTGCATGCATGTCAATACCGAACTTAGGACCTTATCACTGATAGGCCCCTATGCTGAAGATAGGCCTTAATGGCTACAGTACCAGCCCCCATGGGTCTTTGCTCAATGTCAGGTCCGTACGCATACGCATGTCACTCACATTGTCTTGCCTTGTAATGTGCTTACCAGCCACTATTGGTTCCATTAGGATTGGGCTTTGGCTGCAGGCTTAAGGGTTCTATATTTGAAGAACAAGTTTCATTCTCTCAAGATGGATTCATGGGATTCGATTACTATCCTCAGTAAAACATTGTTCTATATACATGACTTCCCCTTTCGCCTAGCATGGACCTCCACTTGGAAAGAAACTATGTGTTGTTGTTGCCATTGGTGGGTGGTGGGAAAGGCCCAACATGGAGCAATTGAGGACGAGAGTTGAGAGTTGTTGAGTCCATGGCTAGGAAGTTGAAGCCCATCAACAAATTGAGGGTGATGTATAGATCCAACATTATCTCAATTACTAGAATGATGGTAAGAAGCACTATAGTAACATCATGGTGCCTTCATGCATGGGCACAATGTTTTCGAAAGCCATGGACACTTTTGGGTATGCGTACTAGTGACAGATTCCAACACGGTTACAAGGGCCATTGAGGAGGTGGGCCTACCCATGTTATATACATAGTTACTAACAACTTACAATGCATCGAACTTGCAACTTGCACTTATCATCTATCCTCTAGGGCATAAATCTTAGGGTTTAGGATTTATCTTTGTTTTGGAGTTTAAGTCACTTTGCAAACGTTGTATCGCTTGTTATCAACACTTCATCGAAATGCATCACTTTGGGCAACGGGAAGACTAATTAATGAGTAACCCCCCAAAAAAAGGACGTCATCCATCCAATCCTAACTTATAAAGCAACCATGAACTATTTGAGACTTGCAAGCCTTCAAAATGAGTTGCTAGCTCATTGATGACTTTAGCCCCAAATCCAATAGATAGTCATAGTCACAAAAACGGCAAGTTGAAACTCTTTGAATAGATGTTTTTGAAAGAAAAAATGAATAAATCTAGCTCCCAAATGTCATTGGTTTGCTAAAATTCTATGCACAATGAATAGGATTTGAAAATTTGTGTAATTGAAGGTTACAAGTAATTTGCAAGTGATTAGAATCTTTGTAGGTTTATGACATCAGATACCGCATCACCCACATCCCATTCATATCTCTATCTAGTAACATCAGTAACATTTAAGTTTTTACATGATCTCCTTTGTTCACCCTCGATGCTTGATGGACACTGCGTAACCGCATTTTTGGATGATCATGTATGTGCATAGGTGGAGTAGGCTTTGACTTTGGAGGCTGTGCCAAATCCATTGCCATAATCACAGTGCAGACTATCTATCCCATCATCCACAAATCACTACATTCTCCTTGAAAGAAACTTGGAAGCATAGGAAATGAATAAGTTGAAACCACAACCACATTATTGATTAGTAGGCTGTAGCTACGAGCAAAGATTGCTACACCAGTGTAGAGTGGTCACTTGTGGTTGGAAAATCAGCCTTTTTCCTTGGCTAAGTGCAGGTCTAGAGATGTGCTAGTATTTGTATGAAGCTACCTGTGTGTGCAGTAGTTTCAAGTCACTCTCTTTGTTTCCAAGCTTCGGTATTCCAAAGAAACTAGTATGTGATGCCAAGCAGGATCTCTTTAACTCACCATCGTGAAAACCTGCAAGTGAGGGGGAAAGAAAGGGTGATACAAAAAAAATAGATACTTTAGAGTGCTATGTTAGATTTCTATCCTCTCCATCCCTTATCTCACTGCTAATCTAGATCCATTCATTTGCTATATGTAAATATTTGTACAGTCGCACAGTCTGCAGAAATGCACTTGTTTTCTGATAGTTTGCAGAAATATAAAGGAATCGGTGACAATATTTTGTTGAGTCAGACGACAGTGACGATTCGGCCACTAGTCGACACTGACTAGTCGTATGTCACTATCAACTCAAATAGTCAACTCGAACATTCGGCGGCTCAACAATACCTTCATCATGTCCGGACAGAATCTCAAACGGAACCAAATACTGTCCGAAAGCGATTGCTAACAACAGGTAATGGCTTAATCCTATTTGTAAGGTACATACTAAGCATTCTTTTAATTAGTTAGCTATGTGTATATATCCAACTACTTATCAGTTGCTCAGTTAGCTCAATAATTCATCTAGCATATCAATCGAACATCCAAAGCGCAATTGTTTTGTTCTTTCTCTTTGTTATCACAGAGTAATGTTTCAGAAAAAACATGACACTGTCTGCATTCAAACTATATCTATTCACGATTAAATAATCAATGTTTCAATAAATATAGGTCGTGTACATCATGTTGAATGCTTATTTTATTTCTGTTCTGATTGATTCTTGCTTGCAGATAAATTGTTCGTAAATTAAATTGCTTTATATGACTGATAGTCTGAAAGATCATAATGCTCTAAAGTTTCGCACTATTACACTTCCGCTGCGCTAAATCTGTAAATCAATCTACTTCGTGCATGGCTATGGAATCGGTTGCATCGATCCAGTGACTTCGAAGCTATGATCAAGTAGGGAGGTCTTCGATTCGTCGTAGTCGTAGTCGGCCTGAATTCGATAGACGTAGTTACATGCACCGAGGATTCTTCTCCCTGAGCCTGTCTCCCTGTAAGAATCCCGACATGGTATTCGAGCTCATCCGTGTAGGTTTATCCTACTTCCGTTGGTCCGCTGCTGCCCTATTTTTCAGATTTGCTCCTTTGCAGGAGGGCGCTCATCTACAAGCAATTTTTATCTTCTGATTTGGCTGAAAAATCAGCACCCTTGCTGATTTTACAAAGTGAAGATCCGCTTCTTTTTGCTTGTTTCCAGGTGTGGAAGAAGGGGCTAATTTTTTGTGATGATCCGATCACATTCCGAGGCTGAAAATTGGACAGCATATTACCATTTGTAAGGTGTTTGCAACAGCCCTATCCGTGTGTGTATTGTTCACATTTTTTGGCAAGAAAGAAGGGTTATGGAAAAAGCTTTGTTGGAGGCTAACCTAATTCTTTGCTTGCTGGTTTTTTGAGTTTGTAATGCAATTTCAAGTTGAAATTTTCAGCACACAAGGCTTGTAGGAGGGCGAGTTCTTGCATCCATCTAATGTGTGGTTTCGACACATTCCGGTGCTGATTTTTCAGATTTGATACTTGCTGGTTTTTGTGTCTTTTAGGGCACATTTAGGGTTTGAAAAAGTTTATCTTCTTGGCTGGTTCTTATGGCAAGAGATTTGGGAGCAATTCGTACTTGTTCGGGCGAAGATATGTTGGATGGCACCAACTATTCTTCATGGAATTGCAAGCTGAGGTTTGGCATCGATGTGATGATCAAGATTTTATCGGTAACAAGATCTATCTTATATCATTTGAGATTTTGCAAGACCTCTAAAAGTGCTTGGGAAACACTTTTAAAGATATACCGAATAAAGGATTCATGATCATGCTTTCTCTTCTCTACTTCATCCTCTTTGAAGGTAGAAGAGCAAAGGAATGCAAAGTTTGATCATTGTCTTTCTACAAGTACAAGTTTGCATCGGAATGTTGGTATGGTAGAGCATTCTTCTTCTCTTGAGCCATTTGTTGCAGATGATGGATGCATTAGTGAAGAATTTTATGAGCAAGCTTCTCAAGTTAATGTTTTGGAAAAGGCTGAACTCAAGCATTCTTTGAAGCCATTTTGTACTAATGGAGGAGGGGAAAAAATCATGTCAATTAGTACATTGGTTCAAAGTGGTGTGTTGCTAGATTTTTTGGGTGTTCAAAGTGGCAAGCTATGGTTTATTGATCATTTTCAGCCTATGTTACATCGTGGCATCCTATTATGCATCGGGAACGACCTGTGGAAGGTTTTTGGACAGCAAGGTCCACATTTGGAACACTTTGGACAGCAAAATGTTGGTGATTTTGTGGCTGTTGGACAGCCTGCTACAGCCTCTTGTTGGCTGTCCGAGTCTTTGCGGGATAGCAAAGCATCTTTTTACCTTGGAGAAAACACGCATGCCTCACCAAAATCAGTACTTTATGCCGATTTTCCTGTTTTGATGCTTACTTCTTATGATGACGGTGTTGCCTTACCTAATGTTGGTGAGCAGATCATTGATAGTAAGATTCGGGAGGATGTGATGGTAAAAGAGTATAACACTCTTCTTTATGTTTCTTGTGGTAAGAAGACTTATGGAATCATGTGGGAACTATTGATGGATTGCAAATCCATATTTCGGCTTGTGGCTGGTTTTTTGGTTACCTACTTTGGATGAAGCATGCTTGTCTCCACTCTTCGACTTGATGCTACCGCACTTCGTGTAATGCATTCCCTTTCAAGCATTGCTACTACTTTCTCTCTCCTTGAGGGCGCCTAACCCTCTCCCTCTTCTTCTTGTATATGGAGATTGAATGTTAGAAGGATCTTGGCACGTTGATTTCTTACAGAAACTGGGTGATGATGATTTCCACACACTCAAATATAACTTTGTCCAGAGTCATTATTATGCTGCTGTAGGAGATCCGAAGGAATGTAGCATCCTCGTCCTCCATCAACGACTCGCAGGCTTTGCTCTCCAAGAAGAACACGAAGAAGCAACAGAAGAAGAAAGCTCTCAAACAATTCGACAACAAT
Source organism: Diphasiastrum complanatum (assembly GCA_029204225.1). Taxonomy (NCBI): domain Eukaryota; kingdom Viridiplantae; phylum Streptophyta; class Lycopodiopsida; order Lycopodiales; family Lycopodiaceae; genus Diphasiastrum; species Diphasiastrum complanatum. The sequence goes on along the minus strand of CM055099.1, from coordinate 49,118,674 downwards.
CAGAAGCAGTCCTCTTTCCTTTCTCAACCAAGGTCACTCTAGGTACTTGGATTGGCGTAGGCGATAGATGTGTCGATTCAGGCTCCTGTAATAACTCGTCACATGATATAGTGATTCTGTCAGAATTTGTGATACAAGTTCTATTTGAAGCTACTAGTCCTACTAGCACTCACACAAAACCAAGCATAGAGAGAATTCAGATCGTAGGAGAATTGAGCAATGCTCTAGCATATTGGAATGATTGTGGTGGGGTGCCAGCCTACTTAAATAATGAATGAGAAAAGCTAAGAGCCTAAAGCAAATAGCAAAATAGCAAAAGCTAAGTGCTAATAATACTACCTATATATTTGGTAAAGACCAAAAATGAACTTCTAAGTACTAAATGGAGCCTAATGTATTAGTAGTGCGCCCACCTACATGCATAAGCTTTAAAAAATGAACTTACTATAAATAGAATGGCCACTAAAATAGCACGCAGGCATGGCCAAACTATCATTGAGGGGTATCAAATAAACATTAATTCCTAACACTCCCCCTTAATGTTTACTTTGTTATCTATTACTCCTAGAAGTTCTCTAAACTTCTGAAATTTTTCTTTGCCAAGTCCTTTGGTAAAGATATCTGCAACTTGTTCTTCCGTAGGGCAATAGATAAGCTGCACTTCATCACTTTGAATTTTCTCTCTAATGAAGTGTTGTTGTACTTAATGTGCTTTTTCCCGTTGTGAAAAATTGGATTTTTTGCCAATTTGATACAACTCTGATTGTTGCACTGAAGTACCGTAGGTGAATCTTGTACCATATGTAGATCATGTAGAATCCTTCGCAACCATATTGCTTCACATGTTGCACTCGTAGTAGCTCGATATTCTGCCTCTGTAGATGATAAAGCAATTGTATGCTGCTTCTTTGAACTTCAAGAGATAGCACCAGAACCAAAACTAAAAACATAACCCGTAGTAGATCTTCGGTCTTTTGCATCTCCAGCCCAATCAACATCCACATATCCCTGTAACTTCAAATCATCCTGTCTACCATAGAGAATACCAAATCTCAAAGTGCCGTGGATATATATGAGTATTCGCTTAGCAGCTTTCCAATGAATCTGCTTAGGCTTTGCCATAAACTGACTAACCATACTCACAACTCTTGTAGTAGTTAGATAGATTAAGCTTTCAATAAGCTTTCTATATAACGTCTCATCTCCATCGTGATCTTCCTCAGCTTTAGTAAGCTTACTATCATATGGTGCTTGCATCTGACATATTGAACTTTTCAAGAAATACTTAGATTGAGAAATAAATAGCCCATGTGCCACTCTCCATACCTCAATCCCAAGAAAATATTGTAGTGAACCAAGATCTTTCATGTCAAACTCTGATGAAAGATCTTTCTTGATCCCCTGAATCAACCTATGATCAAATCCTGTGATAACAAGGTCATCCACATACATCACTACAATCACAATATGACCATCTTGGATCAAAACATAATGTGTATGCTCCGAACTACCTCTCTGAAAGCCAAGCTCCTCAAAGTATGTGTCAATCCTCGTGTACCATGCCCTGGGTGCCTGCTTAAGTCCATATAGTGTCTTGTCCAATTTGCAAACCTTGTCTTTATGTCCTGCTACTATGTATCCCTCTGGCTGCTCCATGTAGACTTCTTCCTCTAGAAATCCATTCAGGAATGCACTCTTTACATCCATTTGTTGAATATCCCATCCAAATTGAGCTTCCAATGATAAAACAGTCCTCATAGTAGTAGATTTAGCAATTGGTGCAAAAGTTTCCTCATAGTCAATCCCTTCCCGTTGAGCATAACCTTTTGCCACCAATCTTGCCTTATGTTTATCTATAGAAGCATCTGATTTGTACTTAGTGCTATAGACCCGTTTGCATCCAATGGCCATTTTACCTGCAGGTAGCTGAACAAGTCTCCAAGTCTTGTTCTTCATGATTGAGTCGTACTCTTCATCCATAGCTTTCCTCCAAATATCCTCTTTTTCAGCCTCTCTGAAAGTAGATGGATCCTTGGTCTCTAATTCTGTGGCCATATATGCAAAATGTACATCCCCATCTTCATGACGATCTTCTTGTCGAACCTCCTGTCGATCTTGATCTTCATGTTGCTTTTCAAATCGAGCCAATCTCCTAGTTCCATGTGTACTGGACTCTCCCTGTTCCATAATAACATTATCCTTGATAGTTTCATAGTATTAACTAGGCAATCTTCTAGCTTCTGATGTAGGATGCTTCCTGCTTGGTGAAGTAGGAGGTGAATAAGTATCTCATATACTTGACCTCTCCTTCTTTCCTATCTCAACCAAAGTCACTCTAGGTTCTTGGATTGGCGTAGGTGATACATGTGTCGATTAGGTTCTTGTAATAACTCGTCACACAATATAGGGATTCCTCCATCTTGATCCTTATCAAAATATATTTCTGTATCTCTATGAGTTGCCTCCTCATCAAAGACTACATCCCTACATATAATTATTTTCTTACCCTCCAAGTCGTATAACCTGTATCCCTTCTCTTGACTATCATAACCAAGAAATAAACACTTGGTCGCCTTAGAATCCAATTTGCTCCTTGAATCCTTAGGTATGTAAGAATAAGCAATACTCCCACTCCCAAACACTCTCAAATGACTTACATCTGGCTTCCGACCCGTGTAATCTTCCTCTGGAGTTCAATTCTCTACAACCTTTGTAGGACTTCGATTCAAAAGATAAACCGCCGTCTTAATTTGTTCACCCCAAAACATATTTTGAAGATTTTTATTCTTGAGCATACTCCTCGCAGTTTCCACTATAGACCGGTTCTTTCTTTTCGCAACTCTATTTTGTTGAGGCGTGTCCGTGTTTGCAAATTGTCTCTTTGTACCATGATCCTTGCAAAACACCTGAAATTTCGTAGAAAGATACTCTCTCTTTTTGTCCGAGTGGAGTACCTTGATTTGTCTATCTGTTTCTTTCTCCACCTGTGTCTTAAACCATGTGAAATACTTGGAACGCTTCACCCTTATTCTTCAGAAGACAGATCCATGTCTTCCTAGAATAGTCATCCACAAACACCATGAAGTAACTTGCTCCCCCATAAGATTGAGTCCTCATAGGACCACACAAATTTGTATGAACAAGTTCTAGAACATTTCTCGCCCTGAATGTACTAGGCAAAAATTTCTTCATATGATGCTTGCCTAAGACGCAGCCTTCAAACCTTGTGATCAGAAACTACTTGAGGTAAACCTGTAACCATGTTAAATTTCCTCAAGACTTGTAGAATTTTCTAATTCAGATGTCCAAACCTCTCGTGCCATAACTTACTCAATGATCCAATATCCGCGACACTTGCATGATGATCCACCACCTGAACTTGAAGTTTGTACAACCGCCCTGCAAGTATGCCCTCAGCTACTACTTCATTATTTTTCCTCTTGATGAGACACTGCTCTTCATCAAACTCCATCACCATGTGTTGCTTAGCAATAGTTGATATTGAGAGTAAGTTTTTTTTTATTCCTGGTACATAAAGCACATCCTTTATGTTTCCAATCTTCCATGAAGGTAGTTGAACTGGTACTTTTCCAACTCCTTTTATATCATATGTGTAGTTGTCTCCCAACTTCACATTTGACCCATCATCTAATTTTTGAAAATTAGATAACCACTCTCGCCTAGGTGTCATATGCTTCAAAGTTCCTGAATCAATAAACCAATAGTCTTCTTCCTTCGAGAAGCCGCTACCAGAAGACGTCAATGCTAAAAACAACTCATTGTCTTCAAGATCCAAAGCACTCAATTTTGCATTAGATGTTTCTTCAACAAAATTCCCATCCTGCTTTTTCTTGAACTTGTTATGCCAGCGTTCCTTTGCATAATGTCCTGATTTTCCACAAATAAAGCAGTTTCCTTTTCGAACAACTTTCTTTCCATCTTTTGATCGATTTGATTGATTCTCCTCTTTATCTAGCTGCTGCTTCTTCTACTTCCTCCCTTTGCCACCCTTCTTGGAACTTTGCTTCTTTGCCAGGAATGCTTGTTCCTCGAAATCATCCCTGTTGACAATATTTTGTCGTCTCATTTCTTCTTGTAGTAAGATGGCATTTAGCTCATCGAAAGAAGGCCTCATTTCGCTTAACAACAGCATCATTACAAAGTTCTGATAGGCCAAAGGTAGACTATTAAGTACAATGGATACCAACACCGAATGTTGAACACTTTCTCCAATGGCAATAAGTTGTCCTCTCAGATTTTTACCCCGAGTTAATGATTCACCTGTACCCATCTTCAATGTATGAAGCTTATTAGTCAAGAATAAGATTCGTGATTGATTTACCGTCTCATACAAGTTCTTCAGTATATCCCAAGCCTCCTTGGGTCCAGCAACATCTCTGATATGAGGTATAATCATATTTCTAACTGACAAGTTGATGATATGATGAGCTTTTCTTCTACGTCTCTGATACTCCCGCAACTCCCTGTCAGTGGTAGGAGGTGATAGAATTCAGAAATCGGAGTAAACTAATCTTATTAGTACTCACACAAAACATCAATCACAAGATGAAGAAGATGGACTGCAGGAAGCTATGCTTCATAAACTGGAAACTAAGATTACAATGGAGGTGGGCGCCCATCTGCTCTTATAGAGACTGCCCAAGATCAAAAGCAAAAGCTATCCTTCTACAATAGCAATTGGAATGCTAATTATGAAGTCTTATCATTAGAAATCTATGCTACCTTAGTTAAAATAGATTTCTATACTATTCTAGCAAAATTGGTTCTAATTTAGGTACCTATACTAGAAATAGATAGTACCTATACTAAAAATAAAAATAGGCCTTCTAGCACGCAGGCTAGCCTCTACAAGGAATTAATTAACCATTAATTCCTAACACTTCCCCTTAATGGATAATTGATTATCAATAACACCTAGGAGTGTCCTGAACTTTTCACGATCAAGTCCTTTTGTGAAGATATTTGCAACTTGATCATGGGTGTTGCAATAGATCAACCCGCTTTATACTCATCTATAGAACCATTAGACTTAAACTTGGTTCTATGCATCCACTTGCAACCTGCTGGAAATTGACTTGTTTCTCCCTTATCCAACATTTGACTATCTTTTATAGTCTCAAAATACCATCTTGGTAACTTCTTTGTAGGTGACGTAGAAGAGAATAAGTATCAAATACTCGACCTTTCCTTACGTTTACCAAGATCCACCTGTGTACACACCCTTGGTACAACTTGTGTAGAAGTTGTATCACATGGACCTGTATCTTCCTGAACATCATCTATAAGAAGAGTTTTTGATGTAGGAGAAAGTACATCCTCCTCATGATCTTCTAGGTTAGAAGACTCACTTTCTTCGAACACGACATCGCTGCTCATAATCACCTTCTTACTGGTAAGATTATAAAGGCGATATGCCTTCTCTTCCTCATCATAACCTAGGAATAAACACTTGATTGCCTTTGAATCAAGTTTTTGACAATTATCTTTAGGAATATGAGCATATGCAACACAACTAAAAACTCTTAGATGATCCACTTTAGGTTTTATACCTGTGAAAGCTTCTTCTGGAGTTCGATTTAGAACAACTTTTGTAGGACTTTTGTTAAGTAAGTAAACTGCTGTACTAATTGCTTCGCCCCACAAATGATTCTTGAGGTTCTTACATCGTAGCATGCTTCGAGCACTCTCCACAATAGACCTGTTCTTTCTCTCGGCTACTCCATTATGCTGTTGTGTATCAGTTGAAGCAAATTGTCTCTTGATTCCATGTTCTTTGCAGAATTCCTGGAACTCTGTAGATATGAACTCACCTTTCTTATTTGAACATAGAATCTTGATTTGCTTTCCTGTCTGCTTCTCAACAAGTGATTTGAACTGAGTAAAGAACTTAAAAGCTTGACTCTTATGCTTAAGCAAGTATATCCATACCTTCCTGGAAAAATCATCCACAAATATCATGAAGTAGGATGCTCCGCCTATAGACTCAGTCTGCATGGGACCACATAAGTCTGTATGAACAAGCTCCAAGATCTCCTTGGCTCTATATGCTCCATCCTTAGGAAACTGCATACGATGATGCTTGCCCATAACACATCCTTCACAAATTTTTCCTGAAGATACAATATTAGGTAATGCTATTACCATATTATTGTCTTTTAGAACCTGTAAGCTTTTATAGTTTAGATGTCCAAACCTTTCATGCCACATCCTGCTCTCCATACTATCAGAAGCTGCACAAACCTGATGATCCGATGTAGATGCATCAAGTTTATAAAGTCGACCTTTTAAAGATCCTGTGACCACAACTTTGTAACCTTTGTTTTTGTCTTTGATAAGACACTTCTGATCATCAAACTCAACTTTCATGTTCTGTTTAGTGATAGCCGAAACTGAAAGTAAATCCTTCTTTAAAGCTGGAACATAGAGAACATTCTTAATTTCTCCTATATCCCTTGAAGGTAAATGTACTCTCACTGTACCTCGACCTTTGATGTCGTAAGAAGAATCGTCTCCAAGCTTGACATGTGAATTTACACCACTGTAATCAAATTGTGTAAACCACTCACGATGTGGTGTCATATATTGCGTTGCTCCAGAACCAATATACCAATCCGTAATGGATTCTTCTGATTCCATTTTCAAGGTATGAAGTTTATTATTCAAGAACAAAGCTTGAGACTTACTCACCGTTTCATATGTATTCCTAAGAATATCCCATGCATCTTTAGGACCAACTGCATTCCTGATCAAAGGAATAACCCTATCCTTTACGGATAAGTTGATGATATGTTGTGCACGCTGTACCCGCTTCTCCAATGCCCTTCTATCTTGATCATTGAGATCGTGAGCCATCACCTCTTGTCCCATGACAATTTCCCAATAATCTTTGTCCTGAAGTATATTCTGAAGTTTGAATTTCCACAAGCTGTAGTTAGATCCATCTAACTTGCTCGACTCCGGAAGAACGGAGTCATGAAGGCTCCCCATCGTTGTTGTACAAGGATGATGGGCTTTCCACTAAGAATATAATTGCATGCAACAGTTTTTGAGGATATTTCCCTCAAAAAAGACCTGTCCAATTGTTACCTTCCCTGGATATCACCTGTCCAGAACTTGCATGCAACAATTTTTGAGGATATCTCCCTCAAAAAAGACATGTCCTGTTGCCTTCCCTGGATATCACCTGTTCAGATCGTGCCTATCTGGTTGCTGTCTTTCCCAGATATTGCCTTCCTCAGTTCTGCCTGCCTGTAAAAATCTGCTGTTTGTCCGGTTAGCACCTGCACCAGATCACCTACTTAAATAGTTTCTCTAATGAACGAGAAAAGCTAAGAGCCTAAAGCAAATAGCAAAATAGCAAAAGCTAATTGCTAATAACATTACCTATATTTGGTAAAGACCAAAAATGAACTAAGTACTAAATAGATCTTAATCTATTAGTAGTGCGCCCACCTGCTCTGATACCATGTCAAAATTTGTGATGCAAATTCTAGATGGAGTTACTAGTCCTACTAGCACTTACACAACCAAGCATAGAGCTTAAAGAGAAATCAGATTATAGGAGAATTGAGCAAAGCTCTAACATATTGGAATGATCTTGTGGTGGGGCGCCAGCCTACATATATAGTTTCTCTAAATTATGTGAGAGGCTAAAAGCCTAAAGCAAATAACAGAAGAGTAAAAGCTAATTTTGAAAAATACTACATATATTTGGTAAATGAAGGAAAACAAGAGTCAAGGCACTAAGATCTAGCTATCAATCAATCTCCACAAGACACAAGAGAGAAGAGGCTGGGCGGTCTCCTCTAAGAGAGAGAGAGAAAACAACAACACAAGTAATGAAGAGCAATGATTAGCCAAAACTGAAAAATGTGACACAATAAGACAATATGTACTCTACCTACTTACTGAATGTAGGGCACCTCCAAAAGTCATGATAGGGCCCCTAAACCAAATTAGACCTCTAAGGACCCACGAGTCAGTACATGACCAAAATTGGGTCCATCACAAATTAAGACAACCTTAACATGGCCTAAATAACTAAATACCCATGGTTACACAAATCTCGACCTTTTGGGTCAAAGTAACCTATGGATTAACTTTAGCATAGTCATTTATTTTTAACACCCTCCTTAAATGACAATGCAAAAAAACTGAAATATTCACTATGTAATAAAGCCACCACGTGGTATTAAATTTAAAGCTTTGCATAAAGCTTCAAATCTGACTCTAGGCAACGCCTTAGTGAAGAGGTTCGCAATATTATCCTCTGTAAGACAATACTCCAGTAAAATGTTGCCATCGTGAAGTCTCTCACGAACAAAGTAATAATGGATCTCGATGTGCTTCGTCCTCGCATGAAAAACAGGATTCCATGCAATGGCAATAGCACTCTGACTATCACTCAAGATGAGTGTTACAATCTCTAATTACTGCAAACCTTCAGGTGCCGGTTAACGACAAGAGACCGAACGATTCACGTTCCACCCCGCCGTAGGACCTAATCCGGGTCCACCCACCGTGCCCTGGCTTGTGACCGTACCTCCTTCCTAGACGACGTCCCATACCACCGCCTAGGCTCTAAGCCATCTCCTGCCTCACGCTAGCAAACATCCTGGCCGTGCACACGCTCTCCATCCACCTCCTTATCTAAGGAAGGAATCCAGGGAATCTCAGTTTAAGGTCATGTTCCTTTTCCTAAGTATCATCGTCCTCGGAACTTCCTTTCCAACGAACCAAGTACTCAGTTACCTGCCGGTTCCTAAGCCCACGTTGACGTACATCAACAATGGCCTGTGGTTCAGTAGGTACAAAGGATGATAGGTCCTCCAGCTGAACTAAGTCCTCCTGAGGCATCAAGTCATCCGTTCCACCAAGTCGTTCCTTTAAACGGCTAATGTGAAAAACTGGATGTACCTTAACACCTTGAGGAAGTTCTAGCTGATACGCATTCCGATGGAGTTTCTTTACTATACGGAATGGCCTTGCGTAACGAGGTGATAATTTAGGACATTTTCCAGTCCTTAGTACCTTAGAATCTTTTGGAATTCTAAGATATACCCAAGCTCTTGTTGGAATGGCAAAGTGGTGCCACAGCCCACGCTCAAAGATATCCCATAAGTAGAAGTGGGACTTTGTTTAAAGTGGATATAAGTGGTAAAATGTCTAAGGGTTTAATGTCCTCTGGTACCAGCCCCTTTGTGGGCAAGGGGGAGCACCTGGATTTGTGGGCGGCTAGGCGTCCGGGGACGGGATCCCGGAACGCGGCTCACGGAAGGGGCAAAAGGCTCCATGATTTTGGTGCTATATCTGAACCAGAAAGGTTAAGTTGCATTGCGGTGCAACCTCTGAACCAAAAAGGTTAAGTTGTATCCGTTAAAGGCCCACCAAATTCCTACATGGTATCAGAGCAGGCAACGTGACCTGTGCCCCACTTTGAGAGGGAGTGTTGGAATGGCAAAGTGGTGCCACAGCCCATGCTTAAAGAAATCCCATAAGTAGAAGTGGGACTTTGTTTAAAGTGGATATAATTGGTAAAATGTGTGTTTATTGTCCCCTGGTACCAGCCCCTTTGTGGGCAAGGGGGAGCACTTGGATTCGTGGGCGGCTAAGCGTTCGGGGACGGGATCTCGGAACGCGGTTCACGGAAGGGGCAAAAGGCTCCATGATTTTGGTGCAACCTCTGAACCAGAAGGTTAAGTTGCATCACGGTGCAACCTCTGAACCAAAAAGGTTAAGTTGTATCCGTTGAAGGCCCACCGAATTCCTATAGCTCCCTCCTCATAGACCCTAGGTTGTCGCTTTTGATTAGCGTAAAACTGGGCTCTATCTTGAGCCATTTTTACGTTTTCTCGAGCAACAAGCAACATTTCTTGCATATCATGCAGGAAATCTACTGCCGCCTTAATCTTGAGGCCTTTGAGGCCCACTGAAATGGGAGCCCTAGGTTGGAAACCATACATCAGAGAAAATGTACTAAAACCCGTCGTTGAGTGCTTTGCGCTGTTATACGCAAACTCAATCATTGGAAGGTACCTTTCCCAATCCGACTGTCTTCTGGAAACATATGCCCAAAGCATATCCACGAAAAGCTGAAGAAGTTCAAAAGCTTTGACAATTTGCTTGGTTGGTATGAACTGCGCCATTTTAGTTAACTTGTCAACTATTACCCAAATGGCATCATTTTGCTTCCCCGTCTGAGGTAGCCCAACCACAAAGTCCATGGAAATACTTTTTCTTTCGGGAGTTTCCAAGGGCATTAACAAACCAGCTGCCTTAAGTCTTTCGGCTTTATTAACTTGGCATTGTGCACACTTGCGAACATATGCCTCCACTTAACTTTTTAAGTTTGGCCAGTAAAAGTTCCTTTTTACTAAGTCAAGCGTCCTTTGAGCGCCAGGGTGCCCTGCACACGGGCTGTCATGACATTCTTGCAGGATTTGGGCCCTTATATCATCATTTTTTGGCACTCCATTCCGGAAAAGTAACCCATTCCTGATGGAATAGTCTCTCTGTATCTTGTCTTGAGGAGAAATCTTGGAATCCTGCGTTCCAAGCTCATCACTAGATCTAGAAGAACCTGCTAGGACGTCTAGCCAAATACGACCGAAGTACCTATCGATCTTACACAAATCTCTTAAGGACAGATACAACTCAGATTGGATCTTAGAAAAGCTTAACTGATTAACCTCTCCAATCCGGCTTAAGGCATCCGCAACACTATTAGAAGTACCCTTACGGTACTCAATGTCATAATGAAATTCTTGGAGCATCTTTGACCACCTGGCCTTACGACCCCTAAGGTCGACCGTATCGTTAATATACTTTAACGCTTGATGGTCAGTAACTATAGTAAACTAGGAGCCATACAAATAATGTCTCCAAACTTTCAAGGCATGAATAACAGCAAAAAGTTCCTTGTCATAGGTGGAATACCGCCTTTGAGCAGGGTCCAACTTTTTGCTTTCAAAAGCTACCGGTCTACCATCCTAAAATAGGACTGCGCCTATAGCATAGTCACTGGCATCTGTTTCAAGTACATACGGCTTGTTAGGATCCACTATGTGTAGAATAGGTGTTGTAGTTACACAGTATTTGAGGTTCTCAAAACTCTGATTCAACTCCTCAGTCCAAGTGACCGGAGGACTGAACTTACTGTGCCGGCTAACTCTTTTAGCCCCTCTGAGGACATTCGTCAAGGCTAATGCAATTAATGCATAGTTCAAAATGAATCTATGAAAAAACCCTGTAAAGCCCAAAAAGGACTTAACCTCCCGGATGGTTTTAGGGATAGACCATTCACGTACTTGTTGGACTTTATTTGGGTCAATTTCCAACCCATGGTCCGAGATAATGTGACCAAGGTATAACAACCTTTTCTGGAAGAACACGCATTTGGACTCCTTGGCAAAAAGCTTCTTCTGCCTAAGTAACTTTAAGACAGTCTTGAGATGCTCCTTATGCTCCTCCGAGGTCTTACTATAGATGAGAATATCATCCAAGTAGACTATTACGAACTTTCCCAGATATGGACGAAGAAGATCGTTCATCATCTGCTGGAAAGTCCCTGGAGCATTTGTCAAGCCAAATGGTAAAACCAGAAATTCATAATGGCCGTACCTAGTTCTAAACCCGATTTTTTTCAACATTCTCAGTTTTTATGCGAATATGATGATACCTTGATCTCAAATGGATTTTGGTGAAGTACTTTGCACCATGCAATTGAGTAAGATAGATCTTTTCACAGCAAGAGCAACCATAGAATGTGCCTCTGCATCCCTTCTATCCCACTTCCTTTGTTCTTCCGAAGATGTAGAAGATGATGTTGATGATGATCCACGAGGTGTAGAAGCTGCCAAACGAGGAGGCCTTTCCTCATCACCATTGACCAAATCCCATAGCCCTTTCGCTATGAGAAGATTCTTCATCATGTAACTCGAGAAGGAGTAGTTTGTGCCATCCACCTGATCTTCACTAAACAAAGAACCGATAGCTTCCGATTCTTTAGCCATTACCTCCAACAGAATTTCAGCTTGTAGTAGATAGGAAAGAGAGCCTTTCCACAACCAAATCTACTAAAAAGTTTGCAGCAAACAATAAGCTGAAAATAGGAGCACCAGATGTCTTCCAATCTGCAACCAAAGTGCCCAAAAGATAATGGATAGATGGCTTTTTTTCTGCACAAAAAAATTAGCTTCTTGAAAATTCGATTGAAGCCTACACTGACACGTAATTAGGAAGCCAAATAGTGTGATCAACACACTTCAATAGGGCTGTTGAAAGCGCCCTACTGCTTGCTGAAAATCTACAATTTTCCAGCCACCAATTTGCCCTAACCCACAACAGGGTATGCTGAATATTGGGCGCCCTCCTTCACAACTGCAAACCTGAAAAAAACTGCAAGGTAAGAAAGCTCCAAAACCCGAAATCAAAAGCAGATTTTTTGGGCGCCCTCCTCCAAACAAAACTTGCTGAAAACTGTTAGGAATTAATGGTTAATTATTATTGTAGAGGCCAGCCTGCGTGCTAGAAGGCCTATTTCTATTTTTAGTATAGGTACTATCTATTTTTAGTATAGGTACCTTAGTTAGTACCAATTTTGCTAGAATAGTATAGAAATCTATTTAAATCAAGTTAGCATAGATTTCTATTGTTAAGACTTCATAATTAGCATTTCAATTGCTATTGTAGAAGGATAGCTTTTGCTTTTCATTGTGGGCAGTCTCTATAAGATGGGCGCCCACCTCCATTGTCATCTCAATTTCCAGCTTATGAAACATAGGTTCTTGTAGTCTCTCTTCTTCTTCAGCTTGTGGTTGATGATTTGTGTGAGTACTAATAAGATTAGTCTACTCTGATTAGAGAATCTCTTCGATTCTAACATGGTATAAGAGCTATATCATTACGATCGGGATCTACGGAAGGAAGGAGAAGATCAACGCTGCAGGTTTTACTGGTGGAGATCGCATCTAGTGAAGGTGCTATTTGGTGAAGGTTGCATCTGGTGGAGGCGCCATCCTGTGCAGCTTTTTGTGGTGGAGGTCACATTTGGCGCAGGTAGCTTCTGGACAGGTAGCAGTATCAGACAGGCAGATCTGAGGGAGGCAACATCCAGGACAGCAGAACATGTATTTTCTTGTGCAGGTTTTATGTGGTGCAAGTTCATCTGAAGGTGGTAGCAGCAACCAGACAGGCAGTACTTGAGGAAACAGTGTCCAGGACAGGCTTTATCTGAGGCAATTTCCAGAACAGAGGCATATCTGAGGGCAACAGTCTCTGGTGGAGGCAGCATCTGGTTCAGGCATACATTAGAGGAGTTCTAAATCCAAAAAAGATCCTTTGTAAAGATTCTTTTTATATATTTTCTTAATTTTTTCTTACACATAGACCAATCAAAACACGCAAATTTGAAATCTACGTAACGTAACTTTTTGAGTCCACATTTTGATTCCACACTAAAAATGGCATAACTTTTTAGTGGTAAGTCCAAATTTAGCGGAGTTTGGTGCATTGGAAAGTGCTCGACAAGGGCTTTCCAATGATATGTTACATGACATACTTTTGAGCTACGATTAAAAAGTTATGGCAAGTCAAAAGTATTAGTGTTATAATATTTTAATAATAAAAACTACATCTTGCACGAATTCTTAAAGGGTGTCTTTTTGGAGGTCAAAACTCCTCTAATGTCTGAGGGCGGCAGTCTCTGGTGGTTGCAACATTTGGTTCAGGCATATCTAAGGGCAGCAATCTCTGGTGGAGGCAGCGGAAGTCTGATAGCAGATGGATGGTTTGTGGATAGGTAGTGTAGCAGTTAACAACAAAATTAGTCAAAATGGAAACTGAGTAGCAATGCAAAAGAACGAAGCAGAAGTGAGACAAAAACTTGCACTCTGATTGTAAGAAAAATGAGTACAAGAGCGTGGAGCAGCCAAGACAGTAGGTGCATAAAATTCTCTAGCTGATCTGAATGATCATATTCTAACTACAAAATTGTTACTTAACTAGAATACATTCTCACCAATCTGGCAAGAGTGCTGATGCTATACATTGATGATTGCATGTTAGTGCTCAGTGCGTTGGGAGCATAAGGTCTTAACTACTTAATGTACTGTAGCCGTTATGCATTAGATGGTTGTCTTCTCTAACTGTAAATGTATGTACAAATTAGGTGGATTGGCAAAGATGTACTTGAAGTCGTCTGACAGTTCATGGATCGACTTTTCCCTAATGAGAGTACATTTACCTTCAGGGGATATAGGATAAATTGAGAATGTTCTCTATGTTCCAGGTTTAAAGAAGAATTTACTTTCAGTTTCTGCTATTGCTAAACAACATATGAAAGTTGAGTTTGATGATCAGAAGTGTCTTATCAAAGACAAAAATAAAGGTTACAAAGTTGTGGTCAAAGGATCTTTGGAAGGTCGACTTTACAAACTTGATGCGACTACATCGGATCATTAGGCTTGTGCAGCTTCTGATAGCATGGAGAGCAGGATATGGCATGAAAGGTTTGGACATCTAAACTATAAAAGCTTACAGGTTCTAAAAGACAATAATATGGTAATAGGATTACCTAATATTGTATCTTCAGGAAAAATTTGTGAAGGATGTGTTATGGGCAAGCATCATCGTATGCAGTTTAAATAAGTCATTAATAGAGAAGATAAAGAACAATCTTTCATAGGAGTTTGATATGAAAGATTTGAAGAGAGCACTTAGAATAATTTCTGATATCCATTTCTCATAGTAAGAAGCTAGTTTTTTCAGTCTGATGTATGCCATTGTGCTCTTGCCTTAGATTTTTTAAGTAATCTGTTCATTGATCAATCTTGTGCAATCACAACACCTCATAAAGATTCTGTAAGGTGTGTGGTGAAGTTCACACGTGCTAAAAACTTACATGGTATCAGAGCTTCATGCTTTGAAGAGGTGAGGGTGTATACATCAGAACATAAGTGCTTTTGCTTGCAGGAACTCGGATTTAGGAGAGGAATCCAAACTCGCTGACAAACAAGCCATATGTGGATCATAAGTGGATCAAATCAAGCTTGATCTGCTCCAGCTGAGCCCTGTACGGACAGAGAGCTCACACGTGTGAAATCAGCCCTCTTTGTTTGAGTGTACTTCTCAAGTTTCAACATCCAGTGGCAAGAAGAAGCTATCAAAGATCAAATGTTTCTTTTGTTGAGGAAGAGTGTGAGGGTGTTGAGAGTGAAAGAGAGGATTATTTAATGATGTCTAGTTTTTCATCTTTTCCTTTCAAGAATGAAGAAATCTGGTGGATAGATAGTGGGGCTAGTTCCCATATGTCTAGTTCTAGAAACTCTTTCACAAGTCTCATGCCATATCTAGGTGCAAAAAGATCAATCCATACTGCTAATGATGTAGAGTGTAGAATTGAAGGAATTGGAAGTATTCCACTGCATGCATCATCATCAAAATCTTTTTGTTTGCATGATGTACTCTATGTACCTAGACTAACCAAGAATCTCATTAGTGTAGGACAATTGTTTGATAGCGGATTGGATGTCTCGGTATTGTTTGGGTATTGAAGTTTGGAGGTCAAAGGAAAATCTTTTCATATCACAAGCAAAGTATGCAAGAGAGTTACTCAAGATGTTTAACATGCTTGATTGTAAGTCCATTTCTACACCTTATGATCCAAGTGTAAAGCTTACAAAAGAGGAAAATTCTGAAAGTGTGAATGAAACACTTTATAGGCAGCTTGTAGGTAGTCTTATCTATCTAACGACTACTCGACCAGACATTTTATATGAAGTGAGCATGGTGAGTCAATTCATGTCTTTACCAAAAGTTTGTCATGGCAAAAAGGATTATACGTTATGTCAAAGGGACACTCAGGTATGGCATTTATTATGGTAAAGGAGCAAAAATAAAACTTGAGGGTTTTGTTGATGCTGACTGGGTAGGAAATGCAGAAGATAGAAGATCAACTGCAGGATATGCATTTAATCTTGGAACAGGAGCCATATCTTGGGAGTAGTAAAAAGCAACCAACAATCGCTTTATCTTTCACAGAGGCAGAGTATAGGGCTACTACATCAGCGACTTGTGAAGCAATCTGGTCACGAAGGGTATTCACATAGAACAAGTTGAACCTACAGTTCTTTGGTGTGACAATCAGAGTTGCATTCAGCTTGTGAAGAATCCGGTGTTTCATAGCAAGTCAAAGCATATTGAAGTTCAGCAGCATGTCATACGAGAAAATTTGCAAAGTGGCGAAGTAGAGTTGATCAACCGCGACACCAATGATCCAGTCGCAGGAAACTTCACAAAAGGACTTGGTCGTGAAAAATTTGAAAAATTCAGGAGACTCCTAGGTGCTATTGATAATCAATTATCCATTAAGGGGGAGTGTTAGGAATTAATGGTTAATTATTATTGTAGAGGTCAGCCTGCGTGCTAGGAGGCCTATTTCTATTTTTAGTATAGGTACTATCTATTTTTAGTATAGGTACCAAGTTAGTACCAATTTTGCTAGAATGGTATAGAAATCTATTTTAACCAAGTTAGCATAGATTTCTATTGTTAAGACTTCATAATTAGCATTTCAATTGCTATCGTAGAAGGATAGCTTTTGCTTTTCATTGTGGGCAGTCTCTATAAGAGTAGATGGGCGCCCACCTCATCATCTCAATTTCCAGCTTATGAAGCATAGCTTCTTGCAGTCTCTCTTCTTTTTCAGCTTGTGGTTGATGATTTGTGTGAGTACTAATAAGATTAGTCTACTCCGATTAGAGAATCTCTTCGATTTTAACAAAAACTGGTTGCAAAAAAATCAAATTTGAGATGCTGATTTTTGGGCACCAAAAATTGCTCCTCCAAGATCTGTGATGGGCGCCCTCCTTCAACCTGAAAAGAGACAAAAAAGCTGATCCAAACTCCACTTGGAAAAATCAGCAA
>CM055099.1:49001289-49091730 GCA_029204225.1 Diphasiastrum complanatum | reverse complement strand
GGTAGTCTATGTGACTTAGACAAAGCACAAGACTCACAAACATGCTGTTCATTACTTAAGGAACGTGGAAGACCAATCACAACCTTCTTCCTTGCCATTACCTCCAATGACTTGAAGTTGAGGTGTCCCATCCTTTTGTGCCAAACCTCTTGAATAAAAATTTGCTCCCTTGCAACACATCCAACTTGGTTAGCAATAACACAAGCATCAAGTTTGAACAATTTTCCCTTGCCTTTACCTTTTCCAATCAAGACATACTTCTTTTTTGATCAAACAAGCATCTTCATCAAACTACCACCTTGAGGCCCTTTTTAGCATTTGACTCACACTAAGCAAACTCTTGTAATAGATGGAATAAACAAGACATCCTCCAATGAACATTCCTATTTGTAGAGAGAGAAATAGGAATTGTGCAATCCCTTTGATTGACACTCACCATCATTGGCCGTGTAGATCACTTTGAACAAAGTCTTTTGAATAGCAATACTTTGAACAATGTTAGCATGAGCATCCAACAAGCCATTAAGAATCACTTGAATAAGCTCTCCTTCCTTAATGCTTTCATCTATGCAAGCTAACTCATCATTCAATGCTTTCATTCTCAAAACAAAAGTACTTGGACTTTCTTCATTCTTTTGCAAACAAGAAAAGATTTTCCTTCTTAGATTCAACACTCTAGAAGTAGACTTGGATTCATAAAGCTTCTTCAATGAATTCCAATCTTCCAAAGATGATGTGCACTTACCAACTTCCTTGAGAAGTTTATTGGTAACATTCATCTTTTATCATGTGTAGAGCCTTCTTGGCCCTCTTGTCATACCTCAATTGATCTTGTTGTGTTGCTGGTCTCTCCTCCAAACCTACAACAATATCCAAAACATCATTCATCTCAAGAAGTGACTCCATCCTCACTTTCCACAATGAATAGTTACTTGAGGTAAGCCTATCATTGGCTTCCAACATGACTCCAATTGAGGTTGCCATGTAGAAATGACCTGATCTTCTCTTTCACATGCTTCAATGCACAAAGCTTTCCTTTGAACAACAACAAATGCTTTCAAAAGAAATCAACCAAGATTTGAAACTATCTCACAAATTCTCTTCTTGCACTTATCTAGCAAATCAACACATAGAATCATGGAATCTTGATCAACCTATGATCTATCCTCAATCTAATGACTTTTGCCACTTCCTAATATTGAAACACACTCAAATGAAGTCCAACAACCTCACTATCTAGAGATCCAATCAAAATTAGGGTTTTGACAAAAATCATAGAAAAGTGACTGTTCCAAATCTACATGCAAATGTTGAAAATTTGATATGCAATCTATAAGCTACCACTTAGGCTGAACCAATGATCCAAAAATTGGCCAAATCCAGCATGTGAATTCAAAAAACGGAACTGAACAAGTATATTGGCCTATTTAGTGTTTTGATCTACAAAAGATCCAATCTACAAAAGCAAAAAATCCGATTCTCTAGCATGCTCTAGACTTGATATCTTCACCAAATCATTGATAGATCTGATTTCCTCCTTCATAACCTGAAACACAAGCTCTGATACCATGTGAAAGATTTTAGATCCTCAAGATCCAATCTACTTGAATGATCTTTGGTTAGAAAGATAAATACACTACCAATTTCACCAATGTAGAAAAATTAGCATCTACACACAATTTGAGATGCAAACACTAATAGAACTTGATCAAACTTGAATGAAATGATTGTGTACTATTGCTTTCCGTACAAAACCAGCAAGCTACTTGTATTTCACATGTGTGGATCCAAAAATAGCAAATATAGATCATTCTACACATAGAATTGCAAGCAATCACCAAGATAGTGCACCAATGGATAGTAGAACCCAAGAGTACCATGTATAAGCATGAATGAGATAGAAGAAGAGAAGATGACTCTCTCCATGAGTCCCAAACCCTATTTGGCCACTTGGCTTTCCCACCAAAATGCTAACCCTACCAATTTTGGATCTAGATTCAATGTACCCAACTTATTCAAATTGAATCTACTCAAACTCGCATTCTATCTTTCCCACACTTTCAGAAAGTATTTATTCAAATGAAATTTAGACTAATGAACTTTGAGAAGTCAACCTCTAAGTCTAAAACAAGTTTGGCCTCAATATGCCAAACATGGAAATATTGCAAAATGTGATGAAACTAGTTGAATCTTTCACATGTACCACCTATCTCTCACCTACTTCCTTCATGCATTCTAGGCTATTTGACACCTAGAATGGGAGACCCTCCTACACTCTCACTTCTTATGACAAATCACCATAATAACTCTCCCAAGCTAGTACACATCACCCATTCACCCTCCCTAACTAAAACACCTCATCCATGCAATCCACTTCTCCATAAGTCCAATTGGAGTCTCCCTCACACCTCTTACACTTGAACTTGACACCTCACTCACTTTTGAAGGCCTCTCCACCCTCTATATAAGTGGAAATCGCCCCTATACCAGGAGGATGATGGGATAATGCATCCAGACTGTGCCATTTTATTGTTTGTTGTGTACAAGTGCTCTGGAGAAGAGGATTGAGGGAATACCTCAAGGAGACTATGTCATTTTTGTGATTGCAGGATTAATTGGAGCTCAAACCCTCAGATTTCTATCTCACTCTCATATCACCACACAAACACACACACACACACACACACTCTCTCTCCTCTCTCTCCTCTCTCTCTCTCTCTCTCTCTCTCTCTCTCTCTCTCTCTCTCTCTCTCTCTCTCTCTCTCTCTCTCTCTCTCTCTCTCTCATCTCTCTCTCTCTCTCTCTCTCTCTCTCTCACTTTCACCTTCTCTCAAAACTATGGTATGCTCTTGAAACTGTTACCCATATGTCAGGATGGTTGATTAGTGTTCTTGCATGTCATAGTATCTGTGGCCAATTGTCTATGCATGTCAGATGTAGAGCTTGCATGTCATAGCATCGGTGGCTTTTTGTCTATGCATGTCAGATGTAGAGCTTGCATGTCATAGCATCATTGGCCTACTGTCTTTGCATGTCAATTTTTAAGCTTGCATGTCACTCCATGCATTCCTGAAAGGCCATGCATGTCACTTCATGACAGTTGCATGTCAGGAATCTATGAACCCTTATGATTGCCTGTCACTTCAGACAGTTGTATGAAAAAATTTTATGAACCCTTATGATTGCATATAGAATCTAAGATCCATTGGGATCGCATGACAAGAATCTAAGATCCAACATGATTGCATGTCAGAAAGATTAAGATGATGAAGAAATTTCTATGCTTTTGTTAAGCTAGATATGGAATTAAGAACAAGGAATATGAACTAAGTTTATGTAAGTTGATGTTCCTATATCTGAGATCCCTATTGGAATCCATTGTATATGGAATTGGCATTGGCCAATTAGATTTGCATAATGATAAAAAAAGAATCCTTCGGGGGGGGGGGGGGGGGGGATGTCCCCATCTTGACTCCTTAGTGCTTCCGCTATTGTGTGAATGAATCTATGTGATGCAATTGTTTTTTTCAAGTTTTGATTTAAAATATAGTTGATTTTCATTAAGTTGATTTGAGACTAGCTTATGTGAATGAAAAGCCAGTTAGTTCTTTTGGCCTTTAAGAACTTAGGACGGGCCTTCACCCCTCGAGTTCATAGCTTCTTTGCTTAATTTCTTATGTCTTCTAGCTGCTTCGTCTGCTTTTTAGATCTTCTTTTGGTTGATCATCCATTGTAGGTGGAAGTTAGTCTCCGCAAGACACTTGCAATAATCTATCAGCTGCTTCGGTAAGACTATAAAAAAACTGGGGATTTCTTTGAAGGACAGTGAAATAATGATAAACAAATAGATGGAAGGTAGGGTAGAGGTGGTAACATCGGGAGATAGTGTGGACGATAGGCATGAGGATGGGTGCAGAATTATGGCAAGAGGCCGGTTGAAGAAGGAGACTGCTTTTCCAATGTTTGTGTCTTTCTTTTTTGAAGGATATTCGTCGTGATTGGAATACTTCTTCTGATTGAGTCACTTTGGATTGCCCATCTATCCTCTTAGCCTTGTCGTTTTCATATTTGACTTCTGACCTTGGCTGTCGATCTTGCTGATGTTGTTGCTGGCAGTGTAACTGCTCCAGTGGATCCAAGCAGATCCACTCTCTCCCCCCCCAAAAAAAATTGTTGGTGGGGATGTTGCTGCTGGGTAACTGTTCATGCTCAAGATTTGATCAGCGTGTGGAACACATAGTTGAAAACACGTTGAACATGTGATTGGACTAAAGTTTGAACAAATTTTAACTAAATTTGTTTCGATCTTGCTGTAATTGACTTGAAGATGAATTTGACAATGAGATTGAGGAATTAACTCTGACATGATCTGTACTTCGCAGATTTGGAATATGCTCAAAAATCCGAAACTCTGTATAAAGTGATTTGAAGATTGATAGAGGAATGACAAGTTATTCTTGAGATACGCTACATGATGTCTCTTGTTCAATGGCTATCCTTGATGAACTAAAAACAAATTTAGAAAAAGATATGTAATTTGAAGAAATTACCAAATCACAAAATTATAAAAAACAAACAAGGCAGATACCAATGCTACAGAGAGTGAAAGTTGTGGAGCACTCGTCAAACAAAACGACATTCATGAACATGTATAATTCACCTTGACAATTGCAATATGCCATTGGTTTTGTAGAGTAGTGAGACTTACTCTGACATGCCCTTGTCAAAACAAGGTAGGGTTGGTGACACTAAAATCTACCATCATTGATAGCAGAAGGTGTAAGATATAGTGTGAGATGCAGGTATGGGTGAGGAACTATGTCCTGAGTACCTCTTTGAGCAAGAGATTCCATACCAAATCTCTATCTGGATTTCCGAATCTTAGATTTATTGTATATTAACACATTGGAAATCTTATCAGCATGTGGAAAGACAAATAGATTTGAGGTTGTAGAAGGGGAGAAAAACTGTCAATTCGCTATGGAGGTTGCTCTTGGTTGGACATTGTAGCAGATGATGGAATATCGGTTTTGTTTTTCTTCCTACAAGGACTCATGTCATATTAGTGTCCTTTTGCATTATGGAGCTGGTATAGTGCGTGGTAATGTAGAAGTTTGCAAGAAACTTCTCAAGTGAGCAGCAGGTTTAACTGTTGGGTGCTATGATGCTCGTGTTGTGTTGTCATAAGGATCCTATCAGGAGTCATAACTAATGTGTCGGCCAGGTAGGATCATGTTGGGTTGTTTTGGACAGTCTTTGAAACTGTGTTTTCTGACATAGTCGGGACATTCAGCGTGGTACCTGGTCTTGACTAGACGATCAACCATGAAGTGGGTAGTTTCACCACAGATGAAACATCTGGTGTGCAATGGCCCTTGTATATTGGCATAGCCATCTTGTATGGCTAATGGTTCTGGACTTTCAGATGGATATTCAGAATAAGACAAAGAATGTCTAGACTATGATGGTTGTTCTTCATATAGTTGGACTGTATGTGCGTGGATAGGCTGATATGAAGGACAAGCATCAGCAGGATGCATAGCCCGACAGTGTGGACACCATATTGGTTTTCGTCTATAAGGTACCTGTGCAGGGTTTGGCTGACCAAATATACTACTTTGGATAGACTTCAGGGTAGCTTGAAACTCATTGGTGAGTTTCTCCATCTGTAGTTGATGTTTTATTTAGCAGCTCCAACTGGGATTTCCAAAGCTAATCTCGGGTATCCTCGATCTGTTTCGACTCATGGACAGGAGCACGTGGTGCTCGTCTTTCCCTGCATTCGTCAACATCTGATCCTTCGTCTTCTTCCTTGATGGCATCAGACATAGCTAACTTTAGGATCATATATTCATAATTGGATTTAAGCTCACGTCTAATCCATCTTGAAAGGCCGACTAAAAATCAGATGATGAGCATCTATTCGGTAGGCTATTTTTGTACTTGACTTTTGAGGCGTTTGAAATGCTAGATATAGTCTTGTACATGTTCGTCTTTTGCCATCTTGATATTACTCAATTTGACAAAAGAACTCTCGATCAAGTGAAAGGGCTTAAAATGCTTGATAAAGGACTCTTTCAAAACTGACCAGTCTGTCTTATCTTCACGATCAAGGTTGAAAAACCAATCATGTGCTTTAGTAATCATGCTCATCGAAAACAGTTGGACCATAGCATCGGAAGATGTTTCGTCATACACATCACATGCATTTTCAAACATTTGCAAAAATCTTTGAGGGTCCGAAGTACTGTCAAACTTTGGTAGATCTAGCTTGGATGTACGTCTCTCTAGATGAGCTCCGTGAGTGGCAGAAGCACAATTAAGGTTGGTTCTGCTCTGTGACGGTTTAGCACCATAAAAATGGGATTGTGCGTGTGAGGACTCAGCTCTATCAGATTATTGTTTCTCGAATGGGTTTGTGGATGGCTCTTGGAGTCACGACCGCATTCGATAGAACCTATGATGTCTGATTTGTTCAGCTGTAGGGGACCTTACCTTGTATGGATAATCTTTTGGGATTTCAGGATCTTTTTGTTGGTCCATTGAGTACCGGTGTGTCCTTCTTTTTTTTTTTTGTTGGGTATGTGTTTTTGGTGTTTTTGGATTTTTTAAGGTTTTTGATATTTTTGGATTTTTGGTGTTTTTTAGGTTTTTTTTTTTGTATTGGGTCAAAAATTTGTCTGGATAAAAAAAAAGGTTGATGCCGAAAAATAAAGTATTGAAAAACAGAGGACTCGAAAAAGAGAACTCGAAAAATAAAGGGCTCGAAAAAAATTGTATCAAAAAATTATACTAGTGACTCGAAAAAATGAATTGAAATTTTTTTTTTGCTAGTAATTGTATCAAAAATCTGTGTAGGTGAATAAAAAAAAATGTATCGAAAAAATTAAAGGCTCGAAAAAAATGTATTGAAAAAATAGTGGATTCGAAAAACAGATGACTCGAAAAATAGAAGGCTCGAAAAAATTATATTGAAAGATTATGCTGGTGAATCGAAAAAATAAAGAAAAATGTATCGAAAATGATGGTTCAAATTTTTTTTTTTTAGTGACTCGAAAAAAAATGGTGGACTGTCAGCGTTGTAACGTGGGTCAGAATTCTGACAGTATTGAAGTTTTACAAAGACTGAGAAAAATAAGAAAGACTCAAATAATATACACTAACTTTACAATGACTCAAAAAATTACAAATTTTCCGAGTCGATACCATATCAAAAAATTCTGATTTTTCGAGTCGATACAGTATCAAAAAATTCTAAAAAAAATGCGAGTCGAGCTTCTGCTATAATAATTTTTCGAGACTCCCTTCTCTTTTCTTTGTGTTTTTTAAGATGGGTATAAACATGGGTTTTTCAAAATGTTCATTACCTAATGAAATTGGGCTTGAGCATGAATTCCAACACCCGCCACAATATACTATACAGTCAGGACCAATAAGTGTGAGGGCACCGGCTTCCTACATGTATATGCCCGATCCAATGAGCATTTCATATAGTTTTCCTAGTTAGGAATAGACTTGGGTGGCAACTCTTATTTTGTAACTTCATAGTAAATAAATAAATAATAAGATGCATATCCAAACCACATGGTTTGGAAGTGGCCTTTACAAAGTCAACACTAGATGCTAAAACCAAAACTCACATGTTTTGGTGTGTGTTGAGAGCCAAACTTTAAGCACCATTAGATTTAGGAAAAAATAGATGAAGGGTGAGGATTGCAGTCCTTATCCTTGAGAAAGGACCAATGAGAAACAATGAGGCCTTCCCTTCTCAACTATATAAGGGGGCCATTTTCCTTTTATACTACATCTATGACACAATCTCGCCTCAACCTACATAGCACAAAGTGAGAAGAGAGAGAAGAGAGAAGTGTCACGAATCTGTCATGAACCTGATTCTATTTGCATTCCCAGAAGCTTTCAGGTTCCTAAGCAAGCGACTACAAATCATAGAACATAAAAGATTCTTATATTTTAATTTTTACATTTCAATCATAAGTGCCTGAGGCAGAACCTCAAGCACCACAACATCACTATCCACCTCCGGGGTAGTTTCATCTACGGCACCTTCATGCTCGTAGGGCCTTGCAGAGGATAGTGGGATTTGCAACATTTCATGTCGAAACTGATGAGTAGCATTTGTTGATACTTCAGGACATTGGAACTGCAATTTAAAACATCAAGCGTATGTATTAGCCAATGTCAAAAAAAATATAATTACCAAAGCTAACATAATATCATCAGGATACTAGAAGTTGAGAAATTTACCTCACGTATATTAGCATTTGCAGTTTGCAGCATATACCAATCCAAAAATGATTTAACATTCCAAATGGAAAACCATCCGCAGCTAAAAGCATCGTCTTGTTGCGAAGACTGAAAGATTATAGCGAAAAAATATTAAATTATAGTTCAATATAATTCCACTGGTTCAGTTTTGTTGAATGCTGTATTAATCTATAACGTAGATCAACAATGTCTATCTACTTTCTGGAGAATTGTAGGAATAATATAGCAGGCAATGACTAGCAATCATATCTGAAATCCATCCGAATTCATTTCATTTGCAATTAATTTGATTTTGCTTCAGCAATGTCAATATCAGAGCTCGTTCAAGTTTTGCTTTATTTCGTTTCGTTTCGTTACATAGCTTAATTAATATTTGCAATTTGCATTCCATCGTTCATTCATATTTTTGCATGACATTCCATAAGAGAGCCAATCTGCTTGTATTGAAATGAAGATGTGAACATGAGGATCAACTCGAGTTTGCCCTTATTTATAGTGGAGAGGAGGGCCTTAGCCTCAAAATCCTATTGGCCCATTTCTACCTTCCTAACTATTAAAATTTTAAAAAGATTGGGAACCCATTCAATAATTGGAGTGAGCCAATTTGAAATTAAAATTGAACCAATTTTGGTGAGAGACCCAACCTTATTAACTAGCTTGACATTTAGGCATGTGACATTAAAAGTCCCACAAAAAGGCCTAAAGTCCTTTTATTGACTTTCTAATTATCAAATAACTATGTGATCCTCGGGTTGGACTTACACACGCAGGGTGCCAAATCCCTCTCACTTATTAACTAGGGTTAGGGTTACCTTGGGATCTGCAAACCCTCCAACAATATCTCTCATCAACATTGGTGGTGGTCCCACGACACCTCACGAGATTTATTCACTTGGGTCTCTAATTAGCCTCGCGTCGCACTTTGATAAGATGGTACTAAACCTTCTCCATGAATTCTAGACGTGTCGTATGAAAGTCTTTCTTGTGTGGTAGGAAGCACTTATTCGCTTCGACAATCCATTTTGAAGTGGTCCATGCCGTAAATCTTGATTCCCACTATCCGCCCAACATCACAACATGGTAGTATAATTTAGCAAGTGGCAATGGATCTTGCACATTGTCGGATGCCATTGGTTTATTTGGATCAAAAGCCAATTGAGATAGGCAAGCATCCCACCTTGTTGCTACGAATGCCAACATTGTTAAATCATTTGCAAAATGCACAGATTGCCTAACGATCGGGATTTGACAAATATCTATACTCGGCCGCATAAAATTATAAGGCCCTATTGAAATCCACTGCTATTTGCCAATTATACACTTAGTGTATGATGGGCCAATTTTCGATATGGATACTAATTTGATCCAATGGAATTTCCAAACCTTTCCATTTATTGTGTCTTGGCATCGGCAAGTAATAAGAATCTACCCGCAATTGGCAAGGGCTGGCAACATAAATCTTGACGGAATTTGCAGTCTTTTCAAATATAATGGTTCTCCATGCTGGCTGCTCTGCCAATGCTGGTAGCTTGTCCAACTCTTTGCCCTCCTCTATCTCAGAGTCCTTGAATTTGATTACCCATTCATCCCTCGAGAACTCATGCAGATGTTGTTGTAGAAACGATTGGATCTGGTCCTCGATGGTGATCGATTTCTAAGATAATGGCCTAGGCCTTGATGTTGATGGACCTTCTTCTGTGGCCTGGACGTCTGGTATATCTTGGATTTTTGGCCCGTCCAACCCTGTATCCATGCCTCCCTGATCTTGGTGTTGAGGCAAGAACTGCAACATCACAAGAACTTGAATCTGAGGGCCGGCTTCCAATACTTGAGCGGCTGCCTTTTCGTAATTTTTGATAATCGCTTTTGCCTTTGCCAACTTAGTGGTTGCCGTATGTTTGAGTTTATCAGATTTTTCTTTCACCTTGAAGATTCACGTTCCAACTGAAGAAACTAAGAGAATCTATCTTTCAAAGCCTTAGTATTTTTCTTAGTTTTTTCTTACTGTTTTTCCTGATTGTTGCATTTTGAACTATGTTTTGCACAGTCTTCATTTTTGAACTGTTTCATCACACAGTTCACAATTTTTGGTCATGAGGAAAATACATCACTAAGTCAAAAACACTTAGAAAATAACAAGCCAACTGTCCTGACACTGTCACCTTTTTCGGATTTTGAAAAAATACAACATTGTCTTAAAAATGTCAAAAAAGTTTAATATCAATTCAGGCCCTATGCACTGGAAGATAGCCAAGATAATTCTGCAATACTTTCAACAGACGAAGGATTATGGGCTATGTTTTTCTCAGCATGAAGGATTCCAGATCAAATCCTATAGCGATGCAAGCTGGGCATCCCTGAAAGATGATTGCAAGAGCATATTAGGAGGATGCACAATAGTAGTCAGTGCAGCTGTCATATGGGTCAGTAGGAAGCTACTGTTCATAGATAACACATCCGCCATTCATTTAACAAAGGATCCAATGTTTCATTCCATGATTAGACACATTGCTATTAGATATCATTTGATAAGAGATCTGGTTGAGAAAGACAGGCTAAAGACCAAGTTTGTTCCAACGAAATAGATGGTGGCTGATATTTTCACAA
Organism: Diphasiastrum complanatum; assembly: GCA_029204225.1. NCBI lineage: Eukaryota > Viridiplantae > Streptophyta > Lycopodiopsida > Lycopodiales > Lycopodiaceae > Diphasiastrum > Diphasiastrum complanatum. The sequence goes on along the minus strand of CM055099.1, from coordinate 49,080,837 downwards.
AGCCTCTTGACAAGGCAATTTTTGAGAAGCAGCATGCAAGTGTAAGAATTAGAAAAATACCAGCTTTGAGAGGGAGCTGAAGAAATTAAGACTTTTTATCTTTCAAAACCTTAGCATTTTTCTTAGTTTCTCCTTACTATCTTTCATGACTGTTGCATTTTAAATTATGTTTCACACAGTTTGCATTTTTGAACTGTTTTGTCACACAATTTGTGAGAGATTGGCAAAAATCTAGCTTGGTATTTTTTATGATATAAGTTTGTAAGTGAATCTCACATGTGTGGAGGATGTTTCCACGTGTGGAGAATTGTAAAGTAAATAAAAAATGTTTGATATAGGGGTCTCATAGAATTTCATAGTCAAGCATTTAGGTGTAGGATGTTGATAGGGTCAAATTTGGCATAGATGGCAAATTATCCATTTCCACTTGTAATGCCACTATTGAGCCAAAATAGAGTAGGAGGCCAAACTCGTGCCAATTAGAGTGTAGACAAGTGTAATTCTTTTGTTTGATGAAGTTTAAGATGTCCAATAGGATTTAGAGGTGGAGCCATGAGTGGTCCAATAGAATTTGAGGTTTGCTTGAAAATGGTCCAATAGAATTTAGAGGTGCATGGATCAATGGTCCAATAGGATTAAGAGGTGGCAAAGTGTGTTCCAATCATAGTTAAGCATAGTGGTAGCTCGTGGATCTACTAGTATCATTGTACTCCTCATTTGGATCTAATTGATTTTGGAGATTGAGTGGATTTTGAGTGTAAGTGATTTTCTAGCTTTCTCTCTCTATTCGAGAGCTATTGATGATTTTCTCTCTCTACCCAAGGAGAGCAGCTTGTTTTTACTTAGATTACTTTTGGAACACTTCCCACATGTGTGAGTAAGAGTTGGAAGTGATTGAATGCATGTAGTAGTGTGTTTTTGCCATAAAATCAAAGATAGATCTTGAATCTCAATCTAGTCTTGATCTTGGTGCATCTACACACCTTAGGAGTTCACAAGTACATGTTGTGGACACTACACACGTGTGAAATCTACATGGTATCAGAGCCTACCTGAGTTTACCATGCATTTTGATCCATTTGAGTGAAAACTATTCATCAATCTTGAGCTAGAAACTGTCAAGATCCATTTTCCTAGCTATCTTGTCCAATTTTGGATCAAAAGAGATCAAAAGGACATTGATTGGTTCTGACCTGGTACTTATGAAATCAGGTGCTCAGACATGTGTAAGGAACATCCAATTTCAGTTTGGGAGTTCTCTTTCATGTTTGATCCAAAAATCTTGCTAAATAGCTTGTTTTGAAGCTATTTTTGTCTAGTTTTTTATGCAATCAATTTCATTCCATTTAGTTGAGCCAATCAAAAGTTATAAGCTTTTGAAGAGGGTAAAGTAAGGCACCTAGACTTGGGTGGACACATTTGGTTTGGTCAAGAGATTGCTTGTTTGATCCAAAATCACAGTTGAATGCTTACCAATCTCATCTATATGTGATCTAGGCACTGTTTTGAGATCTTAGCCATTTTTTTTCATGCAATATCATTGTATTTGAGTCAAATTTGGTTTCTTAGTGTATTTCACACGTGCTAAGAGTGTTTGATCCTAACTTTGCCCATACTCCATCATTTGATGTGAAGTAGATCTAATTTTTGAGAGATTGAGATAGCTAGTGAGAATCTTCTCACAGTTTGTTGCAAGATCTTGCATAGGAGTTGGTAGCACACCAGTATTGGATTCTATAGTGAGAGAGAAGCAACATTTTTTGTTCATCACTTTTATTTATCTCCACTTTACATGACTTCAATGAGTTCATACTTGTTGCAACCAAGTGAGAGGTTGTCTACTTCCAATTATTCAATATGGAAGTTGAGGATGGAGTCCATCTTGATACTCCAAGATGTGATGGACATTGTACTTGGGATTGAGGAGGAGCCTCAAGTCCTTCAAGAAGTACAAAAATACAAGAAGAGAGCTAGGATGGCTCTCCACTACATTAAGATGAATGTCTCTAATGAGATATTGAGGGAGATAGATACTTGTACAACAGCCAAAGAAGCTTGGGATTGTCTCAAAACTATCTACGAGGCTAAGAATACCTCTAGGATTCTCACTCTTAGAAATCAAATCTTTCAAAGTAGTCAAAAGAGTTATGAGAGTGCATCTAGTTATGTTTTGAGAGTCAAGGATATTCATAGGGAGCTTTCATGTATTGGTGACTCAATCAATCAAAGTGAGCTAGTCCAAGTCATTCTCAATGGCTTGAGAGATGAATATGACAACCTTGTCCAATCCTATGCCATTAAGGAGGAGCTACCAAGTTTGGAGGCCCTTCAAAATGTGCTTATTTCTGAAGAATCAAGACAAGAGTACAAACTCTTGAGGATGGACAAGCTATCACTCAGTCATGATGATGGCAAAGTTCTATTTTCCAAGCACAAAGAGAGGAGTAAGAAGCAACACCATCACTTCTCTAATGACAAAGCTAAAGACCAAGATGGAGAGGAGGAGGAGGATACTTCTCATGCTTCTACTTCAAATCTCAAGAAGAAGAAGATCAAGTGCTTTTATTGTGGCAAGAAAGGCCATTATGCCACCAATTGCTTCAAGAAGAAGAATCAACTCAATCAAGCCAACATCACCAATGAGAAAGAAGACTATATTGCAAGTGATGGAGAAGGCTCTCTTATGGCATCAAGCTTCTCCTCTTCCACCTTCAACAAGGATGACTCATGGTATATTGATAGTGGAGCATCTTCACATATGTGTGGCTCCAAGCACTTTTTTTCATCGATTATGCCTTATGATGGAGTCAAGAAGACCATATACATTGCAAGTAAGCATGAGTGCAATATTGAAGGAGTAGGGATTATTCCCTTGAAGCTTGCATTTTCTAAAGATCTCTTTCTCAACAATGTTCTTTTTGTCCCAAAGCTTACAAAGAACATCTTAAGTGTTGGCCAACTTCTTGATAGTGGCTTTGATGTCAATTTCAATATTGACAATTGTGTGATCAAGAAGGATGGTGAGATCCTTGCATATGGATCAAGATTTGAAGGCATCTACAAATTGGATCCAAGTGAGAGTGCAAACTCTCTTGATGTTTCTTATATGTCCAATATTTCAAAGGAGGATGATCACACAAGATGCACATATCTTCTCTCTTCAAGTATTATGGTGTATGATTATTCCTTATTATTCAAAGCATATGTTGAGAAGAAATTCTCATTGAAGATCAAAGCTTTGAGGAGTATTGGATCTCTTGAAGGAATGGCACCATATGAAGTTTTATTCAAGATGAAGCCTAAGGTTGATCACCTTAGTGAACTTGGTAGTGCTTGCTTTGCACATATTCCCTTGGAAACAAGGAGGAAGGATGATCCAAGCTCATGGATCATGATTGGATACTCATCCATCAAGGAGGCCTTTAGTGTCTTTACACTCTCTATTTCAAAAGTGATTGTGAATAGAGATGTCATGTTGTATGAAGATTCAATCTTGGAAGTGGCCGAGATCAAGGCTTCTCAAGAAGCATCACAAGTTATCTTTTTTGAAGGTATTCAAGTTATGATGGGGCCAAGGTGTGAGGAGGAGTTTCTTCTTCATATGATTTCAAGAAGATCTTCAAGATGCATGGCCGAGTCTTTATGGCTCACCTTACATGGCAAAGAGGGGCATCTTTCATGTTGTATCTACTACAACACATTCATATATGCTTCTCTTCCTTTGCTTGAAATGCTATCTTGCTTCATTGAGTTTTTTGGATCTCAAAGTTCAAGAAAAGCTATACTAATTTTGTATGATGCTTATGGTATGAACATGTTTCTTGTCATTATTGACTTAGATATGTTTTCAATACTTTTTGAAAGCAAGATATTGTATTGTCAAAAGTGTGCTCTTGATTCTAGTAAGAACAAGATTGAGCTTGGTACTCACTTTTTTGAAAATCATGTTTTACCACGTTTTGAGGCAAATTGTAAACTCCTCTTGAGATTAAGTGAAACATCAAAAGTGGACACTTGCATCCTTGAGAGAGTAACTAGCCTAAAAAAGATCAAGGTAATCTTTGATATCAAGATTAGATCCATCATGGATATAGTTCATTGTATGTGGACTAGTCAAGCTAGAAAGCATAATCTTGATAATCATCATTGTTTCACATCTTATGGTCTTGATCTCCATGATCCTTATGAGGCTTGGAAGCCTCAATGGATCCATCATGCAAGTTGAACTTTCAAAGCAAAGATCATCATCAAGCATGGAGGAAGCCCATGATCATACTGGCATATTGGTGGAGCACTCTTCAAAGGCATTGGCAAGAGATCTCTACCAAAGAGATCTTATCATGGATATGGTGAGGGTGCTGCTATGATGGATCCCTTGGCTGATCTTCATTTATTATGCATACCAAAGGATCCACTCAAAAAGATTTACAAACTTCTCAAGTGATCTAGTACCTTTCCAAGCTATTTTTTGAGGAGGAGTGTGAGAAATTGGCAAAAATCTAGCTTGGTATTTTTTATGATAGAAGTTTGTAAGTAAATCTCACATGTGTGGAGGATGTTTCCACGTGTGGAGAATTGTAAAGTAAATAAAAAATGTTTGATATAGGGGTCTCATAGAATTTCATAGTCAAGCATTTAGGTGTAGGATGTTGATAGGGTCAAATTTGGCATAGATGGCAAATTATCCATTTCCACTTGTAATGCCACTATTGAGCCAAAATAGAGTAGGAGCCCAAACTCGTGCCAATTAGAGTGTAGACAAGTGTAATGCTTTTTTTTTTATGAAGTTTAAGATGTCCAATAGGATTTAGAGGTGGAACCATGAGTGGTCCAATAGAATTTGAGGTTTGCTTGAAAATGGTCCAATAGAATTTAGAGGTGCATGGATGAATGGTCCAATAGGATTAAGAGGTGACAAAGTGTGACCCAATCATAGTTAAGCATAGTGGTAGCTCGTGGATCTACTAGTATCATTGTACTCCTCATTTGGATCTAATTGATTTTGGAGATTGAGTGGATTTTGAGTGTAAGTGATTTTCTAATTTTCTCTCTCTACCCAAGAGCTATTGATGATTTTCTCTCTCTACCCGAGGAGAGTAGCTTGTTTTTATTTAGATTACTTTTGGAACACTTCCCACACGTGTGAGTGAGAGTTGGAAGTGATTGAATGCATGTAGTAGTGTGTTTTTGCCATAGAATCAAAGATAGATCTTGAATCTCAATCTAGTCTTGATCTTGGTGCATCTACACACCTTAGGAGATCACAAGTACATGTTGTGGACACTCCACACATGTGAAATCTACACAATTTGCAAGTTTTGGTCATGAGAAAAATATATCACTAAGTCAAAAACACATAGAAAACAATTCAGACCAACTGTTCTGACACTATCGTCTTTTTCGCATTTCGGAAGCACCAAAGGAAGAGACAGAAGACCTGATGACACTCTATACGTGCCCACTCTTCATAAGGACCTACTATCTGTTGCTAAGATGGTAGATGCAGGACTAACAATCACCTTTGAAGGCGATACCTATGAAGTGGTTGAATCCGCAACCACTGCTTGTCACCACAAGAAAGCGAAAGAAGAGCCTGTATCACCTTAGGATCCGAGTACCTTCAGAGCAAGCTCACCAGATCAACAAATCGATGGATATTATATGGCACAGGAGGCTGTATCACATGAATACAATCGCTCTATACAATGCTATTCCCTAGTGTCAATATCAAAGATGCAGCATGTGAAGGATTTCAGATCCTTAAGATCCAATCCACTTAAAAGATCTTTGATTAGAAAGAAAAATACATACCAATCTCACCAATGTAGAAAAATCAGCATCTACACACAAAATGAGATGCAAACACTAATAGAACTTTATCAAATTTGAATGAAATGATAAAGTACTATTGTTGTTCATACAAAACCAGCAAGCTACTGTCAAAAAAAAATACTATTGACACTCAGAAGGCTCAAAGGGTGTTCAATTACTTCAAACTTAGTCTTGATCTCCAGTTTCTTGTGTAGGATGCTCAAAACAATGGATTCAGAACAAAGCAAGGTTGAAACAAATCAAAATGTTGTCACTCAGATTTTGGACCTGTCCCTATCCTCTTTAAGAGCTTATAACTCTTGACAGACAAATCAAATTTATTTTGTTTCAATTTCTATAAAAAGTACAGATCATAAGCTTTCATCAAGCTATAACACCACTATCTTTGGATCTACACGCAGGGAGATAGAAGGGACTAAAAATCTCTAATTTTCACATGCATCCACATGATTAGAATATTCAACAACTCTCTCAGTCACCTGGTATAGGATCTTCAACTTGTGATTGTAACTATGACATGAGCACAGAACACAAACAATATCATTTTACAATTATTAACCTTTACAATTTTCATTTTGATATTTTAAAATAGAAAAAAAAATAGAATACCACTGTATGATCAATAATTGCACAACTTTCACTTTCTTCCATTCCAGCTTTCTGTGCCATGGATCGTGTCAACAGCATACTACACATGAAACAAATATCAAGACAATTTAGTTTAGATGCTAACAATGAGGACCTGAGCACATACATATACACACATTACACACATGAGCTCGAATCAACCAACCTTTTTTAATCGGCTAGTTGGACTTTGGTCAAAAGTATAAAATTTATTTGAGTTTTCATATATTTTCAGTTTTTTTTTTCCTCTCAATTATACTTCAAGAATTCCATACTTAATGTAGGCCCTAAAATATTATGATATTAGCACATGGATCAAATACATGAGAAGTCTCCACATTAAACAGCGAATGTTTACCAAATGCACTTTTGCTATGTTAATTCATTTATTAAATGGATGATAGGGCCTGAGTCATTTTATATATCCAAATTAAGGAGGACCCAAAGTACACATTTATGTAGGTAAAACTGTCACATTTGAGGTGGTAGTTTACTTAATATAAGGGTGTGTAGATCAATAAGTCCTTAACTCAAGGAGCTTGCATATGATTGACATGTGAGATCTGAAATATGAACCCTCATTTTATCCTAAGAAAGTATATAAACACATTCACTTACAAAAAAATTTTGCCAGCCCGATGGCAGACATTTTTTTTTTCAGCCCAAGAGGGCTGATCGTCGACGATTAGCCCTGTCGGGCTAATCCATTTTCAACTCTATGTTGGGTTGAAAAAGAATGTCAGTAGTCTGCTGGCCAGCCAACGAGTTGGCAAAAAACTTTGCAGCACTTTTGTATGTCAAGAATTAATCATTTGGCATCGCATCAACATGGTCAAATTTAGGCCCTCCTCAAATTCAGTAGGAGAAATCGCTGGTCAGCTACTCTCCAATTCCTGCAATTTCAGACAGATTTTATGAAAGTTTGTTGTTGTGATTTCTCAACTACCTCAATCAAATTGCAATTCCAGACAGATTTTCTCTCAGTTCTCTTCATATAAATTGCTCTAGGAAACAATACGAACTGCACGAGAAGGTTCCAAACCCACAACGCACTTGGTCCTTGAGCTTCATACTTCTCCTGGGGAACAAAGTGCCACAGTCTACAACATGCCTTGAAAATTACGATGTAATGCCCCGTAGATGGATCAGCCCCGGAGGGCTGATTGTCAATGATCAGCCCTGTGGAGCTGAAAAAAATTCTCAGTCTGCTGGCTGCTATGGGGATGATAAAAATCCTAAAAAAAAAGGTGGATTGGCCCCAATGGGCCAATCATCAACGATCAACCCTATGGGGCTGAAAAAAATGCCAGGCTAGCCAACGGGTGCACTATTCCCAACTTACCTCGAATCTCACAAATAGTAAAGTTAAGCGTAATAATATCTGTGAAGAATCGAGTCCCATGCTAACTCTCAATTTAGCACCACATGACTCCATTTGACTAGTAGGTAGCACTAGTCCATCTTCAAGATCCAATGGATCCAAAACATTGATCATAGATTCACCAAAAGTTGCCAAGTTAGCCCAACAATAACTATCTGCAAGAAGCTCATTAGATCTCAACCTAGATCTAGCATAAGGAAGCTCTTTATACTTTGCATAAGATCTACCAATCTTATTGATGCCAGGGATTGACTTTTGAAAGTTGAGAGAACCACCAACATCCATTTCATTCCTCTTGTTGGACATAACAAATGATCAAGTTTAATATTGTTTGATATTTGGATGTTTGAACAAATGCATCAAGCTTGTAAAGTTTACCTTGTCTATTGCCCCTAGCAATCTAGCCATCTCCCTTAGTAATGAAGCAAACATCTCCAACAAACTTTGTCTTGTACCCTTTCTTTAAGATTTGACCAACACTTAGCAAATTCCTTGAAAGTGAAGGAATGTAAAGAACACCATCAAGCCTTGCATTCCTACTAGTAGAAAGACAAATAGGAATTGAGCCAATAGCTTTGATCATACACTCACCATCATTTGGCATGTGAACCACTTTCTTGGTTCCAACATAAGAGATTAAAGAAGTAAAGAACTCCTTGTGACTAGTCATGTGTGAACTAGATCCCCTATCTACCCACCATGAATTCTTGTCACTTCCACTTTACATTAGACTTGAAGAGCACATCGTGAGAGAATCACAAGAATCTAGATCCTCATTAGTAGTACAAAATTTGTTTTGCTTGCTACCTTCATAACTTTGCTTCTTATGACATTCATTTGCAAAAAGACCTTTTATCTCACAATGAAAGCACTTGAACTCTGACTTATCTTTCTTTCTAAAAGAAGTAGATGAGGAGGAGGAAGAATGATCATCATGATCTGAGTTATCACCTTTGGTGACCATTTCCCTTTGACTTTGCCTTTTGTGAAGAAAGCCTCTTTACCTCTACCTTGCAAGGCTGCACCATCAAGCTTTGATTGCAACCTATGTTCTTTAGCCAATAAGATTTCTTGCAAGTCAACCACACTTGGAAAGACTCTTTGAATGGCAAAACTCTGCACAAGGTTAGCATGTTCATCTAGCAAACCATTCAACATAACCTGGACTATTTCACCATCTTTTATGCTTTCATCAATGCATGCTAGATCATCACTTAAGGACTTAACCCTCAAGACAAATGCATGAGCACTTTCTCCCTCTCTTTGTCTACTAGAAAATATTTGCCTCCTTAGGGTCAATACTCTAGATGTGGACTTTTATTCAAAGAGTTTATTCAAGGCATTCCATGCCTCACTTGCACTTTGACACTTACCAACTTCCTTAAAAAGTAACATTCATTTTAATGATATGAAGAGCCCTTTTAGCCTTCTTATCAAACCTTTGTTTCTCTTGAACTGTGGGTGATCTCTTTTCATTCTTGCAACTATGTTCATGAGTTCATTCAACTCAGTAAGGATTCCATCCTCACTTTCCAGGTAGAGTAGTTTGATGAACTCAACCTATCATTAGTTTCTAACATGATCCCGCCATTGGAAGCCAGGAATATAATGATTTTTCAACTTTGAGGCTCTGTCCTAATGCACCTAGCACTCACTTTCCTCTCAACAAATGATGGATAAGGAGTTCTCAGAAGATCTAGGACCCTAAAACACTTCTACCTTGACCCTGGCTAGTTTCCAAGCATAGAAAAGAATATTGAAACACATGCAACACTTTGCACACTCTAAGAATGGATTACAAAATCAAACCAACCTGAACACACTCTTGGTTAAGCTCTCAAACTTTCCAGAAAGTGACCAAATCAAGTTATGGTGTGAAGAGTTACTTGCATTCTTAGAAAATACACAAGACTAGGCTGCCAAGAATACCTAGAATTGAAAAAACTTGATCAACATATGATCAACACACTATGATATTGATTCAACTTGTAAAACCACATGTAAGTCACACTTCTAAGAGTCTATGAAATCCAGCAAATGATAAATACAAGCTTTAGAGGTGAATGAAAGAGCATACTTAGTGAATCACAAGACTAGCTTCACTAGCTTGTCAAATCTTGGTGTTTAGATGTAGATCTAAGATCACTTCACATGAAAATGTTCCTCAACCTGTTAAGAACCTGAAAACACATTTGCATAATAGTTAAAACCTTCCATCAAATGCTCCAATCAAATTACATAAGGAGAGATACTTACATGCTCAACAAAGTACACCAAAATTTATGCAAAAGATTGTTGACAATCTTTTCACCCAAAAGGGGATCTTTCATCCAAGTGGGAGCTTTGCTCACACTTAGGGAGAAGGTTCATCCACTTAAGGAGAGGGTTCATCCACTTAAGGAGAGTGTTCATCCACAAAGGAGAGTGTTCATCCACAGAAGTGGAGATTGTCAACAATAGATTGAACAGAACATTGTTAGTATTGAATATGCACAAGCCTCACAATCACCAAATGGTTAGGTGTTATCATCTGATCCAAAATAGCTTCTTATCAGCCTCTGATCTTCAATAGACCTGAAATATGCTTTTGATCCATGCTTTTTATCCACAAATTCAACTCAACAAACGAAGGTTAGTAAGATTTGATCAACAATGCAATGCATGATCATGCTAGAACTTGATCAAACATCCAAATATCACCACAAATGGAAACCTTGCTAAAAATAGTAGCCAACTAGCTCTGATACCATGTGAAAAAAGTGGATCTTGAATGGATCCAAACTCCCAAAATACTTGGCTAAGATCTTTGCACAACAAGCTACAAAAGCTAGAAATGGCAAAGCATCATAATGCTACCTTTGATACACATGAATTTGACAAAGCATTCAAGAGACAAAAGAAGCTAATAAAAGGTATTGATGGCAGCCAAAAACAGCAGCATACCAGCCGTACAACAGCAGCCTACCACTTTTGGAAACCTCTTAAGATCATACACAAAAGCTTGAAGGCAATACACAAAGCAATGCTCTCAATGGAGGAAGAAACTGTGACAATGATCTATTGATCTCTCTCAACAATACAATAAGTTTCTCCAACCTGTTCTCCATGAATTTCAGCCTAATATAGGTGAGAGAGTTGACTCTCTCTCCTCTCTCTAGAACTTAGGACCCAATTTTAGGGCACCAATAGCCTAAAATAACCAATTTTGGCCTACATGTCCAAATAACATGATTTTGGTGTCATTTCGAAGGTCCTAAAGTTTGAGACTTCTTCAATATGAAATACATACTAAAATAAAAGTATCTAGGACACGTGTGAAAGGTTAGATCCAAAACTATGTACAAAAATTGCCAATTTAGGCCTCAACCTAGCTAGGAAATGTTGACAATTTTCACAAAGATGGCGGATGCAGATGGCTCTGAAGATGGTGGCTGCAATTAGCTCTGAAGATGGCTGCTGTAGATGGCTCTGAAGAACAGTTGTATGAAAGTATTTTGGAGAGCGATCAGTGTGCAGTTGAAATCGGCTGAATTGGATGAGAAGTCCTGAAAAGCGCCAGAGATCTACTAATCTGACATGAGCTCTCCTGAGAATTATGAAGTAAGGAAAGAGCAGCCGATGAATTTATAGGAAAAATCTAGAGCAAGTGTCAGATGCAAGTTATCATGGAGAATGTCGGTGGAATTCTGGATCGAAAAAAGTAGAAAGGACTCAAAAAATTGATAAGTATTGAAAAATTTTCAATCACGTGAAAAAATCATGGTTAGAAGTAGCATCAAAGGAGAAATGTCCACTCCCAATACCCTCATGTGTCAAGGCAATAATCTGTCGGACTTCAAACTCATGGGCACAATGATGTGTAATACCATCAATACCTAACTTATATACTTGTCTCACAATAAGATGATATTGTAAAGATTTCATAATAAGTTTGATTTTTTGTGGTTTGGTCAACTGAGGATTGATCTCCCCAGTGGCTAGATATCTAGTGATATCATATAGACATGCATCTGACAACTCATCATTTATTGGCTCATCAGATGCTTCAACATTAGATGATCATGAAAGATAATCAGCCAGAAAATATTGTGATCCCTTTCAAATAACAACTCGAAAGTGGAATTCTAAAAGAATCACAACCATCATGCAATTCATCCAGTTTTGCAAGGTTTATTCAATAGGTAAAGAAGAGCATGATGGTCGGTATAGAAAACAAAAAACTGGCCTAGCAAATAATGTCGAAACTGTTGAATAGCATAGACCATTCTAGTGCTTCTTGATCTGTTGTGAAATAGTTAACCTCAGCTGGAACAAGCTAATGGCTCAGGAAACGGATTGGAAATTCTTTTCCATATTCTCTGGGTTGCATTAAAACAACACCAATAGCATACTTACTAGCATCCGTATGCACATGGAATTCCTTAGTATAATCGGGCATGCGAAGAATGGGTGCGGTAACTAAAGCCTGTTTAAGATCTTCAAAGACTTTAAACACGTCTTCTGTCCGATAACAATTTGATATACTAACCGCGCTTTATTGATGTAGTGTATTATAAGAATTTGATAATAAACTTGTGGCCTAGAAAGATGTAAATTTCTTTCAATGTCAAAAACTTGCAAACTTGAGAGCAAAAGGAAAACACGGTCAAGCACATTAGCAAGTAGTGAATAGCAAATGAGGATGCTTCTTTCCAAAATTTGGTAGAGTTTCCTCCTCCTCATTAAGCATGCAAAATAGAGTACATGAGGTGCCTTTTTATAAATGGGAAAGGCCCTTGCCCCAAAATACTATTGTCTAATATGTACACTAATCTTGGACCCAAGTTAATCCAAAGGTCCACAAAAAGTACATTAGAATTCACAAGATTCATGTGAGCCCAAGTTGGACCCAACTCTGAAATAATAGACTTTTGAGTTTAAAATGACTTTGGGCCTCAAGATTTATTTTTATTACAAAGGGCCCAAGTCCATTATTTCTATTTACAATCGTCTTGCATGCTCATGGGGCCATGGGCTTATACACGCAGGAAGTCATGCCCTCGCAACACATTTATTGACTCATTTTCTTTTATTCGCTCTATGTTGGGAATACCCCCAACAAAAACCATCGAGGAAGCTAAAAGCTTCAGCTCCTCCCATATCTTCGAGGATTTGTGTAGTCAGAGGTAAGGGAAAATGACTCTTCTTTGTTTGATCATTAAGTTTCTTTAAATCCACGTAGATATAGAGTTTACCACAATGGGTGATACCCAACTGGTATGCTCGATTTTATAAATGAAACCAGCATCGAGAAGCTTTTGAATATCTTCTCGTATCTTCTCGCAATATGTAGGATTGGTGTGATAAGGTTTTGTTCGGACAATATGGCACCATCCTGCAATGGGAGGGACAACAACATCAAGAAGAACTCCTTTCATCTCTTTATAATTCCATGCAAACACATCTCTGTATTTGTGCAATAACTGTTCCAAGTCTCGTAATTGGGTTGGATTCAGGTGGGCTTCTACATGTATGATACGGTCGATGTCTTCATAATCATCCTTCAGATTAAGAGGTATGGTCTTTGCAATTCCTTCAAAAGAAGTGGATGATGGTTGAGGCTCCCATTTTGGCTTAACCATGATATCATCAGTGATGTAATCCTTAAAATGCTGGGGAACATCATAAAGTGGATCATCAACTACCTCATGTGGGATCTTAGGAATATCCTCTATAGATTTACTTGTAGATGATGAAGCCTGACTAGGATTTTTCTACTTTTGAATCAAAGGTTTGATTGGCTGTTTCGGCTTTTCACACATTTGGAATTGCTTATCAGTCAATCGTACGTCAACCCTTGATTTGTTTGTTAGCATGCGAGATATTTGTGGATTGGTAATAGTAGGCATGCATGAATGTTTTGGTGTCTTTTAACGAATAAGTCCTCATCAATAATTTCAAGGTTTCATCATTGTGTACATCCCATTGATAGACTTTGAGTTTGGGTTGGTATACATGAGTGTGGACTGGTTGTGGATGCACAAGCCAATGATGATGGGAGCTTAATCTCTTTCGGTATACGATGCTTTCCTAAATGCTCGAGATCCAACAAGTGAATTAGTTGGTCGTCAGATAACTCATGTTCTTCCCTAGTAAGAATTCCATCCTCATTGGTGGATATGTCCATAACAAAGACATCTTTAGACATCCACTCAATAGGGAGTGCATCTACCATGTACAAGGGCAAGATGAGAGTGTTGATATCTGTGGAGTGTATAGTGATTTCAATTGGGTCCTCTTGGTGAACTTCTTGCACACAGAGAGTGGCATTGACACAATCGATGGTCGCTAAGGCATGTCTCCAATTGATGATATCGATACTCTGCACGTAATGACCCTTTATGGTGGAATCGATACTATCGGGGTCATCATACATAGTTCAGGACCAATCATTTTCAACGGGTGCAGGCTTTATCTTTCTGGTGGCATCGACAAAGATTTTTCTATCTCTGTTGCCAAAAACAATTTTGTTTTTCTTCCAATCTTGAATCACTCCAGCCATTGCTAACAAGCTATTCCAAGAACGAATTGATAGGTGTGCAATTCATCAAGAAAATCTAGTACGACACACTCTATGGTAAAAATCAAACTGGCAATTTTGATGGGCAAATTGCTTATGTGACCGGCAGGTGTTGTCATTCATTGGTCAGCCATACATAATTTGTACTTAGGCTTTTCCAATGTGGATATTTCCCATGTAGTTGCTAAGGACATGGCGATAATATTCATGCCAGAGCCACTATCAAGAACGGCTTGTCCGGATGGATAAGATTTATAGTGCACTAGTAAAGTGATGTTGTTACTTTTAGAAACACCTATATGAAGTATGCTCATGTCAACAGTATGAACCATTTCAACGTTTTCTGAATGTCTTGACTCATCTGGTACATCAGGCTGCTGGAAGCTATCCAATATGGCATCCCGCAAGGATTTGGAAAACTTGACAGCCGTGTAGAAGGGCATGGTGATTTGAGCTTGTAAGAGATCGGAAAGAACTTCTATTCCTCGTGGTGGTGGCCCTTGCGTAGGTAACTGGGTGGATGGCGGAGTAGAAATTATAGCTTTAGCTCTATCAAACTCATCTCGGAACTCATGGTATTGCCTTTGAGCTTCTACAGGGTCAGGGTAAGATTGTGGAATCATGGAAGTATTAGCAGGAGTGTGTGGATGTGATGGGTCTTTGTTCTCATCTAAGGCCCACCGATGTTACGCACGTGTGACAGCATGCAACGACTCTTCCGACACCCTACATGCTGGAACAGTCTTTTTGGTTTGGTTAGGGCAATCTTTTACCAATGCTTCATGATACAATCAGCACATTCAGCTACAAAGTCATATCGAAGTCGACATTCACTTTGAAAGTGAGTAATTTTTCCATAGACAAAACATCTCTTTTGAAGTGCTGAAGGGAAAATGGCATAACCATTTTGATCAACTTCAGTAGGTGATTCCTTTGGATAATATTGTTCATTAGGAGAGGATGTAGATGCCTCATCTATGTATGTGACAAGATGACCATCATCATAAGTAGTGTAATAGGAGGTATTCTATACTACATGGGCCTGAACTGGAGGTCGGTTCTGTTGGTTTGGCTTGTTGGGTGGAGTAGATAATGTTAGACCTGGAAGTGCCAAGCGTTGTTGTTGTGGAGGTAGTTGTTGTCTAGGTAATTCTTGGACTTGGACTGGTGTCATATAATGTGGGTTATATGGTGCTTGTGGGTGTGCGCATGGGGCATATTGCTAAGGTCAAGAGTATTGCATGTTGTGTGGGTTGTACCTACAGCTGGATGGTATGAGTGGTTGTATCACACAGTATACAGTGTTGTGGTTCGTAAGGACGGTGTAATGGTCACTCATTACTGGTATGTGGATCACGACATTGTGGGCACCAGTTGTCTTCTCACCGATGGATAGTGTTACCAGATGGCAATTGTCTTGGGAACTGACTTTGGAAAGATTTTCAAGGCTTGCTGAAACTCTTTGTTAAGTTTCTCCATTTGTTGTTGATGTTGTTGACTCATCAACTCAAACTGAGATTTCCAGACCTGGTCGGAATCTCGGGGCTCACTTGGACGATTATCAGGAAATACATGGTCAATTTTTTTCTCTTTCTAGTCCTCATCATCAAAACCTTCATCTTCTTCACGAATGGCATCAGATTTAAGAGTAAAATACACTTCGCTAGGTTTAAGCTCTTTCCAGATGCGTCTGGGAAGACCAATGATAAACCATATGATCAACATCTTATTAGTTGGTTGTTCCTGGACTTGACTTCCGAGACACTTAAAGCGCTCAATATAGTCATGTACGTGTTCATTATTTTTTATTTTTATATTACTAAGGCATACAAATGGGCTTTCTGTGAGTCGGAAAGGTTAAAGCGTTTAAGAAAAGACTCTTTCAACTCTGACTAGTCTTGTCGATCATCATGATCGAGGTTGAAAAACCACTCCCATGCATTATCTACCATGGTCATTGAAAAAAGTTGGACTTTTGCATTGTCTATATATTCTCCATACACTTTGCATGCATTCTCAAAGACTTGTAAAAATCTATGAGGGTCCTCATTACCGTCGAACTTTGATAATTCTAGTCGGGGTGTTCATTTATTGGATTGGATAGTATGATAAGCATTGTGAACAGATTGATCATCAAGATTTTCAGGCTGATTGGGTCTCCACCTGGATGGTCCAGGATCTTGATTTACTTGAGATCTAAGATGATAGGGTTTGTTCTTATCATTTGGATGATTGGGCGGTGTAAACTCATCCATAAGTTTTTCTGGTAAGTTGGCCATGAGAATTGATGGAATTCCACTGGTAAAAATGCGACCAAAAATGCTACAATTTTTTTTTTTGGACAAACAATGCTACAAAAAAAAAAATTGCAACAAAAAATCCCGAAGGTAAAAATGCTACAAAAATTTGCGACAAAAAAATTTGCAAAAAAAATGTACAACTAACTTGCTGGATCACCTTTGAGCTGATGAGCTAAAGCATAATTCACATAAGACGTTAAATAAAATGCTTAACTTGTGGGTTTATTGGTAAACTACAAAAATTGGAATCATCATTCACATTTACCAAATAACACAACCATGCAAGTCGATCTTTTTTATTTGCAAACAAGTAATAAGAGGGCCCTATACAGATGGCATCTTGCCCTGCAGGACATGAGACAAACACTCATGCTTGAAAACATACTCATGCGAAAGGAAATCTATAGAGAGATGTTTACTTGCATGTCACCGCTTTTCCAGTACCATACCAAACTTGGCTAACTTGGTGATCTCAAAGTCTAGCATCTCAAAATGAGTGTGAATAGAAAGTAGTGCTTGAGAGACTTGTCGATCTCACACCTCTGTGCCCTTACCATCTTGCATCTCAATTGTATATTGGTAATGAGAAGGCACAATAGCCAAGTTAAGCTTATTCACCACATTATGTGAGGAACCGGTGTCAAATAATACAAAACATCTCGACCTTCCAACTTCCCCCTCATCTGGATCAATTCACTATCCAGAAATTTATACCCGTCTCGTATCCTGGTTGCAGGGAAATAAACTGGTGCATCTAGAAGTATAATCTTCCACACCAAAATGGTCATGACATGCTTAGCGTCCTCATCATTGCTACCCAATCAATCATCCATCATATCCTCATTCGTGTTCCCTTCCCGGCACGACTATAGAGTATGGAATTTCTTTTCACTGTCCTTCTTTCTTGGCCTTTTTCTTTTGTCTCGTTGTGAGGAGAGATTTATTGTACGAGCATTTTGGCAAAAAAAGTGTTTGCTTGCGTTTCAGAGCTTATTGCATCTAGATAGGCTGCCATATGGGGATTTATTGTGGCCCTAATGGCCACCATTCACGACTCCTTTGAGTGACACAAAAGTTTTTATTTTGCAAAAAAGAGACTTTTTTTGTGACAAATTTTGCGAAAAAAAAAGTGACAACTTTTAGTTTTTAATTTTTTTTTAAAAGTGACCTTTTTTTTGCGAAAAAAGCGACAATTTTTAGTGTTCAAATTTTTTTTGCTTAAAAAGCGACACTTTTTTTTTTTTCCTTTTTTTGCAAGTTGTCAGATGCAATCATCAGAGAAAGTCTTGTTGTGCACTTCGTTGGACACAACTTTTTTGGAAAAATTCCTAAAAAAATTCAAACTTTTCGAGTAACTCAAAAAATTCACAAAATGCTGAAAACCTCGAGAACTTGAAAAAATTTAAAAACTTCAGATGCAATGGGAAATCAGGAACCAAAAGCCATTCAGAACTGAAAAAGTGTAAAAAATAAGTTCTGTCGATCAAAATGCAAAAAGATTATCAAAAGCAAACGACGCCAATGTTTGCTAATTGGTCTCGTTCTACCTCAATGTTTGCTGTCGCATCTACTCAATGTTTGCAGCAAGATCTACTCACTCTTTGCATTGATTCTACTCAGATGACAGCGGATTCTTTTACTCACTCCTACACTGGCAACACTGGAATCTACTAGCTTTACTTCTCAATGACTAACACACTGGTCCTCTGTCTCAATCTACTCAGTGATAACTCTCATTCTGTTTGACAAAGGGCCAGCATGGCAGGGATTCACGAGACTGCAAATCAATTTAGCTACAGTTCAGTCTTAGAATCTAATTTTGTAGTATAAGAGTGTTGTACTCGTCTGTCAATGACACAACAATGATCTAATTTAGAACCTTATTTGACAATGGTAGCTCATCTTGGACAATGATCTTATCAAGACTCGATTTTGTATTGTTCTATAGTTCTATTTCAGATTGATTGATTATTGCTTACAGACTGCAAATTATTGCTAAACGAAACTAAGCAAGAATAGGGAATTAAACTAAATCTACTCCTATTGAAATCAAAGAATCAACATCAGCTCAACAACTTCTAGACTACATCAATGAAAATCCGACAAAGTGCTACCTACAATTGTTACTCAATAGTTGTAAGAAGAATTTCTCAGAGAGTAGAAACCAGGAGACATCAGAAAACAGTGGAATGGTAGATCAATCTCCAAGTCCTGCACATCTGCTTGATACTAATTCCAAACCAAACTTTAAGAGAAGAAAGCATCAACAAGCACATTCATACATCAATACCCAAACAAAATGCATGAAGATAGAGCATGAGAAGAAATGCAAGTAGAATGATCTTCAATTAACAAAGCAACAACATTTTAGTACAGATTACATGCTCTAGAACTCGAGGAGAAGGCTCTTATCTATACCCACGAGTTGTAGAACTCAATTGCATAATATTTTGGAGTTCACCTCTTGCAACAGAGTGAATCCCAATCTGTAATAATTTGAGTTCCACCTCTTACTAGATAACAGGAGGCCTCCTTATTAAAAAAACATAACTTAAGTTGAGATAATCTAATTTGCTAGCTCCCACATGGTTATTAATCTTTCGGGACGTACCATGGGGCTCACAATGTATATTTTAGCCTAGCACTATAATTCTCGTGCTCTCAGACTGAGCTCTCAATTTCATCTCTACTAGAAGCCTTTTTGAGTGGAGACGTGTTGCATCGACACCTCGGGGCATGGCATCAGCTAGCAATTATTTACTCATGAGAAATAGAAAATCTTTTGTAGCTGAGTTACAAGATCTCAGTGAGATGTGTGAGTAACATATATGGGTTTTGGAGGAATCTACCATGCATCGTTTGCACACCTTGTAGGAAATTTTTATGGATCATGCATTGTTTGCATGCCTTCGTAGAAATTTTTTTAATGGGAACACTTGCATGCCTTAAAAGTTTAGGTCGCCTCAAGAGAGTATCCTTTAAAGTTGAGTGACCTCAACACATAGCATTGCCTTTTGCAAGGCAAGGCCAACACTAATTTCTTGCTATTTATGAGTTGGAAATATCAACTATAACGTATTGCCTGTTTGCAAAGCAATGTTAACAAAGTACATGCTTCTGTGGTCGAACTTAAGTTAGAGCAAAGGAGCATGTGCAAGAACTGCATAGGTCTTTGTCAAGCAATGTCAACAAAGTCTTACCAATTTTGAGTAAGAAATTTGGGCTCTATTTGGGAGTTTTGAGTGTTTGATTGGTGGATTAGGGTGGGAGCTAGGTGCAAATTAGTCCATATGGCAATGAAGAATACGGTGCTCCTCATGCAGGATACGTTTTCCCTTATCAGTACGCTGCTCTGTCATGAGCAAAGCAAAAAGGAACACACTCACATGCAGCAAAAGCGATCTTATGGTCGCAAAGAGAATTGTAGCTCAAAACGGAAGCAATTTCATGTATAGGAAAAGACGGGTAGGTAGGGTAAGAGCATAAAAGAGCTCTACGCAATTGCATTTGCGCTGGTCAGATGTATGCAGCCTAGCAGTAGAAGGTGGTCTATAACATGTTTTCTCTATCTTGTTGGATTTAGCTGCTAGATTGTATCTGACAAGCTCCTCAAAGAGTGTACTGTTTGATTAGAAAATGGAGTTCGATGTGCATGCAGCAGACGCACCAGTTGCCAATGGATTTTCCTTCCGGCAGAGCCGTCAGAGGCCTGAGGGTCCGGCTTCTATATTGGGCATTGGTATAGCCAACCCGCCTCACGTTTTCGAGCAGGCCGTGTACCCAGATTTTTTCTTCGACATTAACAATTGCAATAAAAAGACTGAGCTCAAAAAAAAGTTTCAACGTATCTGTAAGCCATCTAATTTTCTTTGAGAATCTGCATAATTGCTTGCATTTCACTGTGTTTACTAGGCTGCAGGAAGTGATAAACATTTCACAATCCAAATGAGAATAGCAGCTTAGATAGAGGAAAAAACTTGGTGAAACGCAATCACTCCAACCGATCTTAGTACATGATACTATCAACTGTGAATTATCTGCATCATGTGTTGCATACCATTGTGCTTATCAGGTCAGTGAAGTAAAAATTTACCTTTTACACTCAAAATGTGTATAACTGCTAAGCGATGAAGGAGCTCAGTAATACATAATTACTTCCACTAACTATGGTAGAAATGCCAATCAGCCGCCAAGTATCAGCTGTGAATTCTCTTTTTAACTTTTCTTTATGTGCATCTATAGAAGTTATTCTAATTCTTGAAAGGTGTGGCAGGTGACAGATCTGGCATTAAGAAAAGGCATTTCTTTCTCACCGAGGAGATTCTTAGAGCCAATCCGGCGATGTGTACTTATATGGGTGGCTCTCTAGACGTGAGACAGGACATCGCCGTTGCAGAGGTACCAAAGCTCGCCAAGGAGGCTGCAATGAAGGCGATCAAGGAATGGGGTCAGCCTAAATCCAAAATCACCCACGTTGTATTTGGAACAACGAGCGGAGTTGACATGCCTGGAGCTGATTTTCGTCTCACCAAGCTCCTGGGCCTTCGCCCAGATGTGAAAAGAGTAATGTTATATCAGCAAGGCTGCTACGCCGGAGCAACCGTAACACGCATCGGGAAAGATCTGGCCGAAAACAACAAAGATGCTCGTGTTCTTGTAGTGTGCAGTGAGGTAACAGCAGTCACATTCCGAGCACCGAGTGAGACACATCTCGATGGGCTGGTTGGATCTGCGTTATTTGGGGATGGCGCTGCTGCCCTCATCCTTGGTTCGGATCCTGTCCCAGAGGTGGAGAAGCCCATCTTTGAAATCCATTGGGCTGGAGAGACGATCCTTCCTGACAGCGATGGCGCCATCAATGGTCATCTAAAAGAAGCTGGGCTGGTATTTCATCTGCTGAAGGATGTACCAGGACTAATATCAAAGAACATAGAAAGGGTC
This sequence comes from Diphasiastrum complanatum, assembly GCA_029204225.1. NCBI lineage: Eukaryota > Viridiplantae > Streptophyta > Lycopodiopsida > Lycopodiales > Lycopodiaceae > Diphasiastrum > Diphasiastrum complanatum. Next base: position 49,059,197 of record CM055099.1, on the reverse strand, counting down.
CTGTCAGAGGCATTGAAATATGCAGGTTCACCAGAATACAATGACATATTTTGGGCTGTTCATCCAGGAGGCCCTGCCATCATTGATCAGATGGAGCAAAAGCTCAAACTCACACAAGGCAAGATGACAGCGACAAGAGACATTCTGGCAGCTTATGGAAACATGTCAAGTGCTTCAGTGCTTTTTGTGCTGAATCAACTCCGCAAAAGATCACTAGAGTTGAATCTATCCACCACCGGAGAAGGCTGTGAACTGGGGGTATTGATCGGATTCGGTCCTGGCTTGACCGTGGAGACTCTGGTGCTGAAAAGTACTTCAATCTAATATGGCTGCCTTCTTAGCTCTACCTTCAGCTTCATAAAATTCTTGAATTATTAGAGCCTTTTATATCTATCCAAATTTTATCTATAAATAAGAAGCGACCTCCTTAATGATAGTTCTGATAACGCTATTATACATATCTTCAATTTTTATAGATCTACATGGCATCAAATCCACTAGTATCCTGCTTAAGCTCTTTTATTGTGATGAGATCTTGACTTATAAAAATCATCATCTACAATTGATAACTATATTCTTATTGAAATTGACTTCTATACCAAGGTATGATGCTTAAGCTCTTTTATTGTAATGAGATATTGACTTATAACAAGAACTTTGTGGCATACCAAAAAGGCCTTCCATTATTGTGGTGTTTTGAGATTTGTAAGTTTGTGAAAATTATTTGTTATTTTCTAATTTTACAAATAATCATAGTTATTTTTATATTTGAGTATTTATCATGTCACAAACTTAGAATCAATGGTCACAAAATTATGTACAAAATTTTAAATACTAGCTCTACAATATTGCATTCAATTTTCAAAAGTAACGACAAATTTATTATTATAGTATTATAGCTTAATATAAAATTTTTACAATTTATATTCACGAAAGTAGTAAATTTCACGATGTAATATTTCCAATTTCATGATGCACATTCACAATTGCAGAAAATGAATATCACAATTCATTGTGTATGAATTGATGAAAGTATTGATAAATTTTATTGTTCTCAATTTCACGATTAAATTCACAAAAATGGTCACAATTTGTGCAATTAGACACTGACAAATGACCACAAATATCATGATTGAGTACTCATTAATTTCATAATTCGATATAATTGATGAAATTCACATTTGTTATAAAAAAAAAGTCACAATTTTAGTATGTAGAAAAATTGCTATCTTTTATTCACAATTGCAGTATTAAAAATAAGTCACGATCAAAGTATTTAGAGTATCATGATCAATATTCAAAGTATCATGACTAGTATTCAGAGTTCACGATCAATATCGAAGTATCACGATCATATTCAGAGTTTCATGATCAGTATTCAAAGTATTCACGATATTCATGTTTCACGATATTCACGTTTCAGTATTCACGTTTCAATATTCACGATATTCATGTTTCAGTAAAGTGGTACGAACTTGAGAGAGAGAGAGAGAGAGAGAGAGAGAGAGAGAGAGAGAGAGAGAGAGAGAGAGAGAGAGAGGGTGATCAAGGCGAAAGCTTTGTCATATTTAAGCTTCCACTTAGAAATGGCTTGCTCACGAACACTGCGAAGTAGTCCGGTTCCAAGACAATCAAGATGTGGAGGGGTCGAGGCTTGAGAAGGAGCATCTTCAAGCTATTACACCAAGAAGATCTATGAGAGAGATATCCAAACCAAGGAGGCTCACATATGTGAAAAAAGAAAAGCAAGTGGAGGATGGCAACTCATATCATGCATTTTTCATCTCAGTTCTTCCAAGGTTTGTAGCTTCTGATAGAAGAATTCACATTGTATATTCACACTAATCAGCAAGTACAAAGATAAAATTGCTTAAGAGCATTGAAAGGGCTCGTAAAAGAAAGACGGCCCGATAATTCTAAAACTGGGCACACGTGGTGCCATCAAAATTAGAAAGCACTGTATAAGTCGATCATTGCTATTTTAACTCTCTCTCTCAATGATCAACGTCTCTCTTTATTTTAAGGTTTACTAGTTAATGTTTTTCCATAAGCAATGATATTGAGCATTTGAGCTAACCTCCATCTCAAATCTCTCTCCCCCTTTCTCTCTTTCTCTCCCTCACTCTCTTCTACTCTCCCTTCCCTTCACAAAATCATGATGAATGTTAGTTTAGTGGAGTAGAGTTAGGGGTGAGTAGTGTTAGTGGTGTTAGTGTTAGGAAAAAAATAGAGAACTATCTAAAAGTAGCATCTATGCACAGTTAGCTACCTTTCCAGTGTTCTAACCCTTGTTGATAGGTGGGAGGGCTACTACGACATGAGAACATCGACCCTACAATATACCAAAGTTCCCATCTGCCTACTGCGATTTACTAGACCGTGGTTGAGGACTGCGCAAGTGGTTCACAACTGGAAAATTGGAAAACTCAGCTTTGAATACAGGGAGCAGGTTGTAAAGATCGATCCAACCACATGGGCGGTGAAACCAATTACACCAAAAGCTGATGATGGATCGTGTGAGAGATTTCAACTAGTTTAGTCTAGTTTAGTCATATTTTGGTAAATTGTCTATATGAGGCCAAAACTCATTTTAGACTTAGAGATAAACTTTTTGAAGTTATATTAGTCTAGAATACATTCAATAAACACTTTTTGAAAGTGTGGGAAAGTTGGTAGTCAAGTTTGAGAGAGATTCAAATTTGAACTTTGGGTATATTGAATCTAGTCCCCAAAATAGTAGGGTTTACATTTTGGAGGGAAAGCCAAGTGGCCAAATAGGGTTTGGACCTGTTATAAAAGGATGTAACTCGTGGAGAGACACATCTTCTCTCTTCTCTCTCTCATTTCATCATTATACATGGTCCTCTTTGGGTTCTACTACTCGTTGGTGCACTCTCTTGACGATATCTTGCAATCTTGTGTGTAGAATGCTCATATTTTGCTATTTTCGGTTCCACACATGTGTCACATAGTAGGGTACTGTAATTGTACAGACAGCAAACATATTTTATGTTTCGGTTCATGTTTCATCAGTATCTCTTAGAGTTTGCATCTCATTTTGTATGTAGATGTTGATTTTTCTACATTGGCAGGATTGTTGGTTTGCTCCTTACTGAAACCAAAGATCAGGGACATGGATTGGATCTTGAATGATTTGAAATTCTTCACATGGTATCAGAGCTCTTGTGTTTCAGGTTATGAAAGGATTAGCCATCTTTAGCAAATATTTGGAGGAGTTACCAATGCTAGAGCATGCTAGATTGATCTCTACTCAAAAATTAGCATTTTTGCATGTGTAGAATTGATCTTTTGTAGGTCAAATCTCAATATAGGATTATACTACAAGAAGATATATCAAGTTTCTAGAAATTGCATGTAGAATTTGAGATATTCATTTTTTTGTGATTTTGTCAAAACCCTAATTTTGATTGGATCTCTAGTTTGTGAGGTTACCTAACTTCATTTGAGTGTGTTTCAATCTTAGTAAGTGGCAAGAATCATTAGGTTGAGGATAGATCATAGGTTGATCAAGATCTCACTATTCTATGTGTTGATTTTCTAGCTAGAAGTGCTAGAAGAGATTTGAGAGGTTCCATATCTTTGTGATTTCTTCTTGAGTTCATTTGTTGACATTCAAGAGAGTGCTTTGTGCATTGGAACAGGTTGAAAGAGAAGATCAGGTCACTTCAACATGGCTACAAGTGGAGGCTTTATGTTGGAGAGCAATGATAGGCTTACCTCAATCAACTATTCTACTTGGAAGGTGAGGATGGAGTCCTTATTGGAGATGAATGAGTTGATGGAGATTGTTGTAGGTGTGGAGGAGAGGCCTCAAGCACCTCAAGATCAAGTGAGGTATGACAAGAGAGCAAAGAAAGCTCTACACATGATTAAGATGAATGTTACCAACGAACTTCTTAAGTTGGTAAGTGCACATCACCTTTGGAGGCTTGGGAAGCTTTGAAGAAGCTTTATGAATCCAAGTCTACATCGTCTCAACTTTCCAAAGTTCTCTTTTAGCATCAATAAGATTGGTGGATCTTATGCAAAGTCTAAAAAGCTTCCTTATGCTAGATCTAGGTCAAGATCTGATATGCTTCTTAAAGACGTTCATCTTTGTGCTAGCTTGGCTAGTCTTGAGGATAATGATGGTGTTTCAATGGTTCTTCATGGCAAGTGCAAGCATGCAAAAGGTAAGGAAAGAGCTAACTTCATCAATGGAGGTGAAGGTTCTTCTTTGGAAAAGATTGTTGTTAATGATTTCTTTGATCATATGGAAAAAGATGTTGCTAGGTGCATTCATGAAGGAGATGGTTCTTCTACATTCTTTTGTGATGAGTCCAAGAAAGTCATTTTTGTAGCAAGTGGAGTCACATGTCTTCATAAAGAGAGAGATCAAATGGTTCTATCAAGAGACTTGGTGAGGGAGATAGTCACAAGTCAAGAAGACAAGAAGTATGTGAAGAGCTCAAAGTAGGAAGTTCTTTGAATGATAGTGAGGAAGAATCATTATCATATGAGTCATTACCTAAATCATTGAATAGAAATTCCTGTTTGAAAAAAGAGAGTACTTCAATCATCCTTATGTTGAAGGTACTAATCATTTTTTTCATGGCTTCTAATGTCTTTGAGGTTTCTACTTCTTATGATGCAATCATTAAGAGGGAGTCTTATGAAGGAAAGAGCAATGGAAGATTGGTTCTTGGGAAGATCGAAGGCATGGATCTCACATCTCTTCATCAACTCAAAGGATTCTATGATTGTGAATTGATCACTCATGATCGAGATGGCAAAAGGTTGGTTGGAGAAGACTACATGGAGCAAATCGAGAGGCAATTTCTTCAAGGCAAGGGAGATCTCATTGGTGAGCTTATTGAGGTTTTTTATGGATTCAAGAAGGCTGAATTTATTAGGTTTGATACTCATCTTCACCTACTCTACTTCATGTTGGATGGAAAGTTTGGAATCTATCTTTTGATTTATGATGGAGACATTGGTGACATTGTTTTCATTAACCTTTCTGAAAATTCAAGATCAAGCATTGATGAGATCTTGTTGGATCTAGATCATATGTTTGAGAGGGAGTATTTCCAAAGGTTCAGGTCTGAAATCAAGTGGAAGCGACTCACTTTGCTTTACTCACATGTTTTGGCTTGTGTAGATGATGCTATGCAAGTGGATATTGGTTCTCATAGTTTTCATACTGGAAAAGCAAGTAATTGATCTAGAAAACAAAGTTTGTTCAATGACTTTGATGGTCAAGAGGAAGACCAAGAGGTTGGTCTCAAAGGGCTTCAACAACACAAAAGGAAAGGTGGCAATTTGGAGCTAGTCAAGAGCATCAAAGGAGAGGTAATTGGCAAAGATGTTATGGATCTGTTTTTGCAGTTATTGAAGACTCAAATAAGGTAAAAGGAGCAGCAATGAAGTGTTGTTCAAGTTTACTTTACTTGGTCTGTCTCATGTTTGAGCTATTTCATGTGGATGTGTGCAAATTGACAAGATATGGACAAACTAGCTACATTGTCTTGCAATGTCTTATTGTTGGAGTTGTATTAGCATTCTTGGCTGGTTTTGCTAATGGAAATGAAGGTATTAGAGGTTCGTTATATCACTCATCCATGATCAAGTTCTCAAGTGTAGAGTTACTTGATGCCAATGTTTGGAGATTTTCAATTTTTGGTGAATTCATGGTCATTTTCTTGTGTCAAGTAGATCTTGAAGATGGACTAGTGCAACCTACTTGGTTTATGGAGTAATGTGGTGATGGATTTGCATCATTAATGTACGCACCTACTCATGGATTTCCAAGGTTTGATGGTTTCTTGTGGCAAGATGGAGATGGAGGCTCATTCATGGAGTTTTGTGGTGGAGACATATCAAGAAAGGACAAAGTTGGAGGAGACAAGCAAGCAAATGGTCATCACTAACATTTATTGTTCGAATGCTGTAATTTTCCAGAGAGTTCAAAGTTTGAAGCATGGAAGAATCATTTCATTTACATTCTATTTGGTTCTTCATGTTCTAGTTATATCTTGATGTGTAAAATTGATGTAATAGATAGTGAAGCATCCAATTTGGACACTATTCTCTATATCAATTATGGAAGATACTTTAGAACCTTAGAAAGGATATCTATACTTAGGATGGAGATCATTCTAAATTTGGATCAAAGTAGTATGGTCAAAACTATGCCAAAACTAGTTGAAGAGGGAGTGTAAGAGATTTCAACTAGTTTAGTCTAGTCTAGTCGTATTTTGGTAAATTGTCTATATGAGGCCAAAACTCATTTTAGACTTAGAGATAAACTTTTTGAAGTTATATTAGTTTAAAATACATTCAATAAACACTTTTTGAAAGTGTGAAAAAGTTGGAGTCGAGTTTGAGAGAGAATCAAATTTGAACTTTGGGTACATTGAATCTAGTCCCCAAAATAGTAGGGTTTACATTTTGGAGGGAAAGCCAAGTGGCCAAATAGGGTTTGGACCTGCTATAAAAGGATGTAACTCATGGAGAGACACATCTTCTCTCTCCCATTTCATCATTATACATGGTTCTTTCTGGGTTCTACTACTCATTGGTGCACTCTCTTGATGATATCTTGAAATCTTGTGTGTAGAATGCTCATATTTTGCTATTTTCGGTTCCACACGTGTGAAATATAGTAGGGTACTGTAATTGTACGGACAACAAACATATTTTATGTTTTGGTTCATGTTTGATCAGTATCTCTTAGAGTTTGCATCTCATTTTGTATGTAGATTCTGGTTTTTCTACATTGTTAGGATTGTTGGTTTGCTCCTTACTGTAACCAAAGATCAGGGACATGGATTGGATCTTGAATGATCTGAAATCCTTCACAGATCATCCACCACAAGTTAGTGAGTACTCAATCATGATACTCGGAATACTTTGATCGTGACTTATTTTTAATACTGCAATTGTGAATAAAAGATAGCAATTTTTCTACATATTAAAATTGTGACTTTTTTTTTATAACAAATGTGAATTTCATCAATTATATCGAATTATGAAATTAATGAGTACTCAATCATGATATTTGTGGTCATTTGTCAGTGTCTTATTGCACAAATTGTGACCATTTTTGTGAATTTAATCGTGAAATTGAGAACAATAAAATTTATCAATACTTTCATCAATTCATACACAATGAATTGTGATATTCATTTTCTGCAATTGTGAATGTGCATCATGAAATTGGAAATATTACATCGTGAAATTTACTACTTTCGTGAATATAAATTGTAAAAATTTTATATTAAGCTATAATACTATAATAATAAATTTGTCGTTACTTTTGAAAATTGAATGCAATATTGTAGAGCTAGTATTTAAAATTTTGTACATAATTTTGTGACCATTGATTCTAAGTTTGTGACATGATAAATACTCAAATATAAAAATAACTATGATTATTTGTAAAATTAGAAAATAACAAATAATTTTCACAAACTTACAAATCTCAAAACACCACAATAATGGAAGGCCTTTTTGGTATGCCACAAAGTTCTTGTTATAAGTCAATATCTCATTACAATAAAAGAGCTTAAGCATCATACCTTGGTATAGAAGTCAATTTCAATAAGAATATAGTTATCAATTGTAGATGATGATTTTTATAAGTCAAGATCTCATCACAATAAAAGAGCTTAAGCAGGATACTAGTGGATTTGATGCCATGTAGATCTATAAAAATTGAAGATATGTATAACAGCGTTATCAGAACTATCATTAAGGAGGTCGCTTCTTATTTATAGATAAAATTTGGATAGATATAAAAGGCTCTAATAATTCAAGAATTTTATGAAGCTGAAGGTAGAGCTAAGAAGGCAGCCATATTAGATTGAAGTACTTTTCAGCACCAGAGTCTCCACGGTCAAGCCAGGACCGAATCCGATCAATACCCCCAGTTCACAGCCTTCTCCGGTGGTAGATAGATTCAACTCTAGTGATCTTTTGCGGAGTTGATTCAGCACAAAAAGCACTGAAGCACTTGACATGTTTCCATAAGCTGCCAGAATGTCTCTTGTCGCTGTCATCTTGCCTTGTGTGAGTTTGAGCTTTTGCTCCATCTGATCAATGATGGCAGGGCCTCCTGGATGAACAGCCCAAAATATGTCATTGTATTCTGGTGAACCTGCATATTTCAATGCCTCTGACAGGACCCTTTCTATGTTCTTTGATATTAGTCCTGGTACATCCTTCAGCAGATGAAATACCAGCCCAGCTTCTTTTAGATGACCATTGATGGCGCCATCGCTGTCAGGAAGGATCGTCTCTCCAGCCCAATGGATTTCAAAGATGGGCTTCTCCACCTCTGGGACAGGATCCGAACCAAGGATGAGGGCAGCAGCGCCATCCCCAAATAACGCAGATCCAACCAGCCCATCGAGATGTGTCTCACTCGGTGCTCGGAATGTGACTGCTGTTACCTCACTGCACACTACAAGAACACGAGCATCTTTGTTGTTTTCGGCCAGATCTTTCCCGATGCGTGTTACGGTTGCTCCGGCGTAGCAGCCTTGCTGATATAACATTACTCTTTTCACATCTGGGCGAAGGCCCAGGAGCTTGGTGAGACGAAAATCAGCTCCAGGCATGTCAACTCCGCTCGTTGTTCCAAATACAACGTGGGTGATTTTGGATTTAGGCTGACCCCATTCCTTGATCGCCTTCATTGCAGCCTCCTTGGCGAGCTTTGGTACCTCTGCAACGGCGATGTCCTGTCTCACGTCTAGAGAGCCACCCATATAAGTACACATCGCCGGATTGGCTCTAAGAATCTCCTCGGTGAGAAAGAAATGCCTTTTCTTAATGCCAGATCTGTCACCTGCCACACCTTTCAAGAATTAGAATAACTTCTATAGATGCACATAAAGAAAAGTTAAAAAGAGAATTCACAGCTGATACTTGGCGGCTGATTGGCATTTCTACCATAGTTAGTGGAAGTAATTATGTATTACTGAGCTCCTTCATCGCTTAGCAGTTATACACATTTTGAGTGTAAAAGGTAAATTTTTACTTCACTGACCTGATAAGCACAATGGTATGCAACACATGATGCAGATTTTTCACAGTTAATAGTATCATGTACTAAGATCGGTTGGAGTGATTGCGTTTCACCAAGTTTTTTCCTCTATCTAAGCTGCTATTCTCATTCGGATTGTGAAATATTTATCACTTCCTGCAGCCTAGTAAACACAGTGAAATGCAAGCAATTATGCAGATTCTCAAAGAAAATTAGATGGCTTACAGATACGTTGAAACTTTTTTTTGAGCTCAGTCTTTTCATTGCAATTGTTAATGTCGAAGAAAAAATCTGGGTACACGGCCTGCTCGAAAACGTGAGGCGGGTTGGCTATACCAATGCCCAATATAGAAGCCGGACCCTCAGGCCTCTGACGGCTATCCCGGAAGGAAAATCCATTGGCAACTGGTGCGTCTGCTGCATGCATATCGAACTCCATTTTCTAATCAAACAGTACACTCTTTGAGGAGCTTGTCAGATACAATCTAACAGCTAAATCCAACAAGATAGAGAAAACATGTTATAGACCACCTTCTACTGCTAGGCTGCATACATCTGACCAGCGCAAATGCAATTGCGTAGAGCTCTTTTATGCTCTTACCCTACCTACCCGTCTTTTCCTATACATGAAATTGCTTCCGTTTTGAGCTACAATTCTCTTTGCGACGATAAGATCGTTTTTGCTGCATGTGAGTGTGTTCCTTTTTGCTTTGCTCATGACAGAGCAGCGTACTGATAAGGGAAAACGTATCCTGCATGAGGAGCACCGTATTCTTCATTGCCATCTGGACTAATCCACCAATCAAACACTCAACACTCCCAAATTTCTTACTCAAAATTGGTAAGACTTTGTTGACATTGCTTGACAAAGACCTATGCAGTTCTAGCACATGCTCCTTTGCTCTAACTTAAGTTCGACCACAGAAGCATGTACTTTGTTAACATTGCTTTGCAAAAAGGCAATACGTTATAGTTGATATTTCCAACTCATAAATAGCAAGAAATTAGTGTTGGCCTTGCCTTGCAAAAGGCAATGCTATGTGTTGAGGTCACTCAACTTTAAAGGATACTCTCTTGAGGCGACCTAAACTTTTAAGGCATGCATGTGTTCCCATTAAAAAAATTTCTACGAAGGCATGCAAACAATGCATGATCCATAAAAATTTCCTACAAGGGTGTGCAAACGATGCATGGTAGATTCCTCCAAAACCCATATATGTTACTCACATATCTCACTGAGATCTTGTAACTCAGTTACAAAAGATTTTCTATTTCTCATGAGTAAATAATTGTTAGCTGATGCCATGCCCCGAGGTGTCGATGCAACACCTCTCCACTCAAAAAGGCTTCTAGTAGAGATGAAATTGAGAGCTCAGTCTGAGAGCACGAGAATTATAGTGCTAGGCTAAAATATACAGTGTGAGCCCCATGGTACGTCCCGAAAGATTAATAACCATGTGGGAGCTAGCAAATTAGATTATCTCAACTTAAGTTATGTTTTTTTAATAAGGAGGCCTCCTGTTATCTAGTAAGAGGTGGAACTCAAATTATTACAGATTGGGATTCACTCTGTTGCAAGAGGTGGACTCCAAAATATTATGCAATTGAGTTCTACAACTCGTGGGTATAGATAAGAGCCTTCTCCTCGAGTTCTAGAGCATGTAATCTGTACTAAAATGTTGTTGCTTTGTTAATTGAAGATCATTCTACTTGCATTTCTTCTCATGCTCTATCTTCATGCATTTTGTTTGGGTATTGATGTATGAATGTGCTTGTTGATGCTTTCTTCTCTTAAAGTTTGGTTTGGAATTAGTATCAGGCAGATGTGCAGGACTTGGAGATTGATCTACCATTCCACTGTTTTCTGATGTCTCCTGGTTTTTACTCTCTGAGAAATTCTTCTTACAACTGTTGAGTGACAATTGTAGGTAGCACTTTGTAGGATTATCATTGATTTAGTCTAGAAGTTGTTGAGCTGATGTTGATTCTTTGATTTCAATAGGAGTAGATTTACTTTAATTCCCTATTCTTGCTTAGTTTAGTTTAGCAATAATTTGCAGTCTGTAAGCAATAATCAATCAATCTGAAATAGAACTATAGATCAGTAGAAAATTGAGTCCTGATAAGATCACTGTCCAAGATGAGCTACCATTGTCAAATAAGGTTCTAAATTAGATCATTGTTGTGTCATTGACAGACGAGTACAACACTCTTATACTGCAAAATTAGATTCTAAGACTGAACTGTAGCTAAATTGATTTGCAATCTCGTGAATCCCTGCCATGTTGGCCCTTTGTCAAACAGAATGAGAGTTATCACTAAGTAGATTGAGACAGAGGACCAGTGTGCTAGTCATTGAGAAGTAAAGCTAGTAGATTCTAGTGCTACCAGTGTAGGAGTGAGTAAAAGAATCTACTGTCATCTGAGTAGAATCAATGCAAAGAGTGAGTAGATCTTGCTGCAAACGTTGAGTAGATGCGGCAACAAACATTGAAGTAGACAAGACCAATTAGCAAACATTGGCATCGTTTGCTTTTGATAATCTTCTTGCATTTCCATCGACAAAACTTATTTTTTACACTTTTTCAGTTCTGAATGACTTTTGGTTCCTGATTTCCCATTGCATCTGAAGTTTTTAAATTTTTTCAAGTTCTCGAGGTTTTCAGCATTTTTTGAATTTTTCAAGTTACTCGAAAAGTTTCAATTTTTTCAGGATTTTTTCCAAAAAAGTTGTGTCCAACGAAGTTCACAACAAGACTTTCTCTGATGATTGCATCCGACAACCTGCAAAAAAAGGAAAAAAAAAAAAAAAGTGACGCATTTTTTGCAAAAAAAATTTGAACACTAAAAATTGTCGCTTTTTTTGCAAAAAAAAATGTCACTTTTTCAAAAAAAGTGTCGCTTTCTCAAAAAAAGTGTCGCTTTTTTGCAAAATAAAAACTTTTGTGTCACTCAAAGAAGGAGTCGTGAATGGTGGCCATTAGGGCCACAATAAATTCCCATATGGCAGCCTATCTAGATGCAATAAGCTCTGAAACGCAAGCAAACACTTTTTTTGCCAAAACGCTTGTACAATAAATCTCTTCTCACAACGAGACAAAAGGAAAAGGCCAAGAAAGAAGGATAGTGAAAAGAAATTCCATACTCTATAGTCGCACCGGGAAGGGAACATGAATGAGGATATGATGGATGATTGACTGGGTAGCAATGATGAGGACGCTAAGCATGTCATGACCATTTTGGTGTGGAAGATTATAATTCTAAATGCACCAGTTTATTTCCTTTCAGCCAGGATACGAGACGTATATCAATTTCTGGATAGTGAGTTGATCCAGATGAGGGGGAAGCTGGAAGGTCGAGATGTTTTGTATTATTTGACACCGGTTCCTCACATAATGTGGTGAATAAGCTTAACTTGGCTATTGTGCCTTCTGAATACCAATATACAATTGAGATGCAAGATGGTAAGGGCACAGAGGTGTGAGATCGAAAAGTCTCTCAAGCACTACTTTCTATTCACACTCATTTTGAGATGCTAGACTTTGAGATCACCAAGTTAGCCAAGTTTGATATGGTACTGGAAAAGAGGTGACATGCAAGTAAACATCTCTCTATAGATTTCCTTTCGCATGAGTATGTTTTCAAGCATGAGTGTTTGTCTCATGTCCTGCAGGGCAAGATGCCATCTGTATAGGGCCCTCTTATTACTTGTTTGCAAATAAAAAAGATCGACTTGCATGGTTGTGTTATTTGGTAAATGTGAATGATGATTCCAATTTTTGTAGTTTACCCATAAACCCACAAGTTAAGCATTTTATTTAACGTCTTATGTGAATTATGCTTTAGCTCATCAGCTCGAAGGTGATCCAGCAAGTTAGTTGTACATTTTTTTTGCAAATTTTTTTGTCGCAAATTTTTGTAGCATTTTTACCTTCGGGATTTTTTGTTGCAATTTTTTTTTGTAGCATTGTTTGTCCAAAAAAAAAATTGTAGCATTTTTGGTCGCATTTTTACCAGTTGAATTCCATCAATTCTCATGGCCAACTTACCAGAAAAACTTATGGATGAGTTTACACCGCCCAATCATCCAAATGATAAGAACAAACCCTATCATCTTAGATCTCAAGTAAATCAAGATCCTGGACCATCCAGGTGGAGACCCAATCAGCCTGAAAATCTTGATGATCAATCTGTTCACAATGCTTATCATACTATCCAATCCAATAAATGAACACCCCAACTAGAATTATCAAAGTTCGACGGTAATGTGGACTCTCATAGATTTTTACAAGTCTTTGAGAATGCATGCAAAGTGTATGGAGAATATACTGACAATGCAAAAGTCCAACTTTTTTCAATGACCATGGTAGATAAAGCACGGGAGTGGTTTTTCAACCTCGATCATGATGATCGACAAGACTAGTCAGAGTTGAAAGAGTCTTTTCTTAAACGCTTTAACCTTTCCGACTCACAGAAAGCCCATTTGTATGCCTTAGTAATATAAAAATAAAAAATAATGAACACGTACATGACTATATTGAGCGCTTTAAGTGTCTCGGAAGTCAAGTCCAGGAACAACCAACTAATAAGATGTTGATCATATGGTTTATCATTGGTCTTCCCAGACGCATCTGGAAAGAGCTTAAACCTAGCGAAGTGTATTTTACTCTTAAATCTGATGCCATTCGTGAAGAAGATGAAGGTTTTGATGATGAGGACTAGAAAGAGAAAAAAATTGACCATGTATTTCCTGATAATCATCCAAGTGAGCCCCGAGATTCCGACCAGGTCTGGAAATCTCAGTTTGAGTTGATGAGTCAACAACATCAACAACAAATGGAGAAACTTAACAAAGAGTTTCAGCAAGCCTTGAAAATCTTTCCAAAGTCAGTTCCCAGGACAATTGCCATCTGGTAACACTATCCATCGGTGAGAAGACAACTGGTGCCCACAATGTCGTGATCCACATACCGGTAATGAGTGCCCATTACACCGTCCTTATGAACCACAACACTGTATACTGTGTGATACAACCACTCATACCATCCAGCTGTTGAATACAACCCACACAACATGCAATACTCTTGACCTTAGCAATATGCCCCACGCGCACACCCACAAGCACCATATAACCCACATTATATGACACTAGTCCAAGTCCAAGAATTACCTAGACAACAACTACCTCTACAACAACAACGCTTGGCACTTCCAAGTCTAAGAGGATCTACTCCACCCAACAGGCCAAACCAACAGAACCGACCTCCAGTTCAGGCCCATCTAGTGCAGAATACCTCCTATTACACTACTTATGATGATGGTCATCTTGTCACATACATAGATGAGGCATCCACATCCTCTCCTAATGAACAATATTATCGAAAGGAATCACCTACTGAAATTGATCAAAATGGTTATGCCATTTTCCCTTCAGCACTTCAAAAGAGATGTTTTGTCTGCGGAGAAATTACTCACTTTCAGAGTGAATGTCGACTTCGATATGACTTTGTAGCTGAATGTGCTGATTGTATCAGGAAGCATTGCTAAAAGATTGCCCTAACCAAACCCAAAAAGACTGTTCCAACATGTAGGGTATCGGAAGAGTCGTTGCATGCTGTCACACGTGCGCAACATCGGCGGGCCTTAGATGAGAACAAGGACCCATCACATCCACACACTCCTGCTAATACTTCCATGATTCCACAATCTTACCCTGACCCTGTAGAAGCTCAAAGGCAATCCTATGAGTTCCGAGATGAGTTTGATAGAGCTGAAGCTAGAATTTCTACTCCGCCATCCACCCAACTACCTACGCAGGGGCAACCACCACGAGGAATAGAGGTTCTTTCCGATCTCTTACAAGCTCAAATCACCATGCCCTTCTACATGCCCGTCAAGTTTTCCAAACCCTTGCAGGATGCCATATTGGATAGCTTCCAGCAGCCTGATGTACCAGATGAGTCAAGACATCCAGAAAACGTTGAAATGGTTCATACTATTGACATGAGCTTACTTCATATAGGTGTTGCTAAAGGTAACAACATCACTTTACCAGTGCACTATAAATCTTATCCATCCGTACAAGCCATTCTTGATAGTGGCTCTGGCATGAATATTATCGCCATGTCCTTGGAAACGGCATGGGAAATATCCACATTGGAAAAGCCTAAGTACAAATTATGTATGGCTGACCAATGAATGACAACACCTGCCGGTCACATAAGCAATTTGCCCATCAAAATTGCCAGTTTGATTTTTACCATAGAGTGTGTCGTACTAGATTTTCTTGATGAATTGCACACCTATCAATTCGTTCTTGGAATAGCTTGTTAGCAATGGCTGGAGTGATTCAAGATTGGAAGAAAAACAAAATTGTTTTTGGCAACAGAGATAGAAAAATCTTTGTCGATGCCACCGGAAAGATAAAGCCTGCACCCGTTGAAAATGATTGGTCCTCAGCTATGTATGATGACCCCGATAGTATCAATTCCACCATAAAGGATCATTATGTGCAGAGTACCGATATCATCAATTGGAGACATGCCTTAGCGACCATCGATTGTGTCAATGCCACTTTCTGTGTGCAAGAAGTTCACCAAGAGGACCCAATTGAAATCACTATACACTCCAAAGATATCAACACTCTCATCTTGCCCTTGTACATGATAGATGCACTCCCTATTGAGTGGATGTCTGAAGATGTCTTTGTTACGGACATATCCACCAATGAGGATGGAATTCCTACTAGGGATAAACATGAGTTATCTGACGACCAGCTAATTCACTTAATGGATCCCGAGCATTTAGGAAAGCATTGTATACCGAACCATCGCCATTGGCTTGTGCATCCACAACCAATCCACACTCGTGTATACCAACCCAAACTCAAAGTCTATCAATGGGATGTACACAATGATGAAACCTTGAACATTATTGATGAAGACTTATTCGTAAAAAAACACCAAAACATTCATGCATGCCTACTATTACCAATCCACAAATATCCCGCATGCTAACAAACAAATCAAGGGTTGACGTATGATTGACTGATAAGCAATTCCAAATGTGTGAAAAGCGGAAACAACCAATCAAACCTTTGATTCAAAAGTAGAAAAATCCTAGCCAGGCTTCATCATCTACAAGTAAATCTATAAAGGATATTCCTAAGATCCCACAAGAGGTAATTGATGATCCACTTTATGATGTTCCCCAGCATTTTAAGAATTATGCATGATGGTTGTGATTCTTTTAGAATTCCACTTTTGAGTTGTTATTTGAAAGGGATCACAATATTTTTTGGCTGATTAACTTTCATGATTATCTAATGTTGAAGCATCTGATGAGCCAATAAATGATGAGTTGTCAGATGCATGTCTATATGATATCACTAGATATCTAGCCACTGGGGAGATCAATCCTCAGTTGACCAAACCACAAAAAATCAAACTTATTATCTTATTGTGAGACAACTATATAAGTTAGGTATTGATGGTATTACACATCATTGTGCTCATGAGTTTGAAGTTCGACAGATTATTGCCTTGACACATGAGGGTATTGGGAGTGGACATTTCTCCTCTGATGCTACTTCTAACCACGATTTTTTCATGTGATCATTTGCAAATGAATGTCATAAGAAGCAAAGTTATGAAGGTAGCAAGCAAAACAACTTTTGTACTTCTAATGAGGATCTAGATTCTTGTGATTCTCTCACGATGTGTTCTTCAAGTCTAATGTGAAGTGGAAGTGACAAGGATTCATGGTGGATAGATAGGGGATCTAGTTCACACATGACTAGTCACAAGGAGTTCTTTACTTCTTTGATCTCTTATGTTGGAACCAAGAAAGTGGTTCACATGCCAAATGGTGGTGAGTGTATGATCAAAGCTATTGGCTCAATTCATATCTGTCTTTCTACTAGTAGGAATGCAAGGCTTGATGGTGTTTTACATTCCTTCACTTTCAAGGAATTTGCTAAGTGTTGGTCAAATCTTAAAGAAAGGGTACAAGACAAAGTTTTGTTGGAGATGTTTGCTTCATTACTAAGGGAGATGGCTTGATTGCTAGGGGCAATAGACAAGGTAGACTTTACAAGCTTGATGCATTTGTTATGTCCAACAAGAGGAATGAAATGGATGCTGGTGGTTCTCTCAACTTTCAAAAGTCAATCCCTGGCATCAATAAGATTGGTAGATCTTATGCAAAGTATAAAGAGCTTCCTTATGCTAGATCTAGGTTGAGATCTAATGAGCTTCTTGCAGATAGTTATTGTTGGGCTAACTTGGCAACTTTTGGTGAATCTATGATCAATGTTTTGGATCTATTGGATCTTGAAGATGGACTAGTGCTATCTACTAGTCAAATGGAGTCATGTGGTGCTAAATTAGTATCATGTCTGAACTCTTCTACTCATAGATTTCCAAGGCTTGGTGGCTCTTCAATGGAACTACATGGCAAGTGCAAATATGGAAAAGGTAATAAGAGATCTAACTTCATAAATGGAGGTAATGAAAACTCTTCTCTGAAAATGGTTGTTGCTAATGACTCATTTACTCATTTGGAAAAAGATGGTGCTTTGAGCATGTTTGAAGAAAAAGTTTCTTTTTCATCTTTATGTGATGAGTCCAAGAAAGTCATTTGTGCAACAAGTGGTGTCACATGTATTCATAAAGAAAGTAGATCAAAAGGTTCTATCATGAGACTTGGTGAGGAAGATCTCAAGTCAAAAGGGAGAGATGAATGTGAAGTGTTCAAAGTAGGATGTACTTTGAATGATGCTTTTGTAAATGATAGTGAGAGGGTTCATTATCATTACCTATATCATTGATTAGAAGTCCAGGTTTGACAAGAAAAAGTACTTCAATCACTCTTATGTTGAAGGTACTATGTATTCTTTTCATGGCTTCTAATGTTCGAGATACTTTCATTTCTTATGATGCAACTATCAAGAGGGAGATTGCTAACTTTTGTGGTGTGATCATTAAGAGGGAGTCTTGTGAAGGAAAGGGCAAAGGAAGAGTGACTCTTGGGAAGATACAAGGCATGGATCTTACATTTGTTCATCAACTCAAAGGATGCTATGATTGTGGTGGAGTGTTCATGCATGATCAAGATGGCAAAGGCTTGGATGAAGAAGACTACATGGAGCAACTCAAGTGGCAATTTCTTCAAGGCAAGGAAGATCCTCATTGGTGAGCTCATTGAGGTCTGGTTTGAACTCAAATGGGCTAGTTTGATTAGGTTTGATACTCAACTTCATCTACTCTACTTCATGTTGGATAGAATTGTAGAAATCTATATTTTGGTTTATGATGGTCTACTCGCAAAAGGCCAATCCTCTATGTTAAAATTGATAGCTCTTTTTTACTCAAAGTTTATCAGGCTTATAATGTACAAAAACAAAAATATTGTCAGGCTTTACCATCGGCATTTGAGAAAGCAGGTAGACGTTTTCATCTCTCTACTTCATTGATAGCAAGTTAGGTTATGTCTTTTTAAGGTTATTGGAAGTAAGTTAATTCGTTGACTTTATCTTGTTCAGGACGACAAGAAGCTCATTCTTCTTTGGCTTCTTCATCTAGAAGATCGTCGGAATCGCTAGACAAAACTATCATAGCTAGTGGCCGGAGTCCTCCCCAGCATGAGCATTCAAATCGGCCAAGGGCCACTGCACATCTGGCAGTTTGGTCCAAGTCATTCTCAATGGCTTGAGAGATGAATATGACAACCTTATCCAATCCTATGCCATTAAGGAGGAGCTACCAAGTTTGGAGGCCCTTCAAAGTGTGCTTATTTCTGAATAATCAAGACAAGAGTACAAACTCTTGAGGATGGACAAGCTATCATGAAAAAGCTAAAGACCAAGATGGAGAGGAGGAGGGGGATACCTCTCATGCTTCTACTTCAAATCTCAAGAAGAAGAAGATCAAGTGCTTTTATTGTGGCAAGAAAGGCCATTATGCCACCAATTGCTTCAAGAAGAAGAATCAACTCAATCAAGTCAACATCACCAATGAGAAAGAAGACTATATTGCAAGTGATGGAGAAGGCTCTCTTATGGCATCAAGCTTCTCCTCTTCCACCTTCAACAAGGATGACTCATGGTATATTGATAGTGGAGCATCTTCACATATGTGTGGCTCCAAGCACTTTTTTTCATCTATTATGCCTTATGATGGAGTCAAGAAGACCATATACATTGCAAGTAAGCATGAGTGCAATATTGAAGGAGTAGGGATTATTTCCTTGAAGCTTGCTTTTTCTAAAGATCTCTTTCTCAACAATGTTCTTTTTGTCCCAAAGCTTACAAAGAACATCTTAAGTGTTGGCCAACTTCTTGATAGTGGCTTTGATGTCAATTTCAATATTGGCAATTGTGTGATCAAGAAGGATGGTGAGATCCTTGCATATGGATCAAGATTTGAAGGCATCTACAAATTGGATCCAAGTGAGAGTGCAAACTCTCTTGATGTTTCTTATATGTCCAATATTTCAAAGGAGGATGATCACACAAGATGCACATATCTTCTCTCTTCAAGTATTATGGTGCATGATTATTCCTTATTATTCAAAGCATATGTTGAGAAGAAATTCTCATTTAAGATCAAAGCTTTGAGGAGTATTGGAGCTCTTGAAGGAATAGTACCATATGAAGTTTTATTCAAGATGAAACCTAAGGTTGATAACCTTAGTGAACTTGGTAGTGCTTGCTTTG
Source organism: Diphasiastrum complanatum (assembly GCA_029204225.1). Lineage (NCBI taxonomy): Eukaryota > Viridiplantae > Streptophyta > Lycopodiopsida > Lycopodiales > Lycopodiaceae > Diphasiastrum > Diphasiastrum complanatum. Next base: position 49,039,434 of record CM055099.1, on the reverse strand, counting down.
CACATATTCCCTTAGAAACAAGGAGGAAGGATGATCCAGGCTCATGGATCATGATTGGATACTCATCCATCAAGGAGGCCTTTAGTGTCTTTACACTCTCTATTTCAAAAGTGATTGTGAATAGAGATGTCATGTTGTATGAAGATTCAATCTTGGGAGTGGCCGAGATCAAAGCTTCTCAAGAAGCATCACAAGTTATCTTTTTTGAAGGTATTCAAGTTATGATGGGGCCAAGGTGTGAGGAGGAGTTTTTTCTTCATATGATTTCAAGAAGATCTTCAAGATGCATGGCCGAGTCTTTATGGCTCACCTTACATGGCAAAGAGGGGCATCTTTCATGTTGTATCTACTACAACACATTCATATATGCTTCTCTTCCTTTGCTTGAAATGCTAGAGTGTCATTATATTGAGAGTTAGTTAGAAGTCATTAGAGTTGGAAGTCATGTTGGTTGAGAGTTTTTTGGAGTGTGAGTTTGTTTGTTTGAGGGAGCTTGTGGTCTAGTTCCATTTTGTGTCTGATGTTGCTCAAGCTTAGTATTACTTTGATGTTAGTTGCTTTGTGTAGTGCTTGAAGTTGGATGTTTGCAATGTGCATTAGTGATGTTGGAAGTGATACTAATTTTGAGAGGGATGGTGTAGTTGGAAGAGTGCATTGTTGAGTTCCATTGGTGGTGAGTAGGGTGTTTCTTACTGTATGCTTGTTTGGGGACTGTGGATTGAGTGATTCAGGTTGTTAGTAATATTGCTTTAAATGTATTGTTTGTGGTTGAAATGGTTACTTAATTGAAACTGTTTTTGGGATGTTGGGAGGTTTGCCCTCTGGATTGATTGATTGGTTACGCTAGGGTTTTGCAAACGATTGAGTGAGTGAAGGTGATATATCAATGGTTGTTTGGGAATGAATGTGAGTTAGCTCTTGTTAATTACTTGGTTGGTTACTCATTGATACATCGTTGTTGAGTTGTTTAGTGCCACATTGTGTGTTGTGAGTATGTTTGGGAGTGTTGGGGGAATGCGGTTTCTAAGTGAAGTTTCAGAGGTGTGGTTGGTGTGTGTGTCGCCATTTGGTTGAGAGGTCGCAATACAATTCCACTGTGGAGAGAGTTGTCATCTTGTCCTTGTTAAGCTCACCTACTTCCAATCGAAAGGATATTGAGGATCTGGTTGCTTGAGAAACTCATTATCTTACACCTTTATCTTTGAGAGCAAGTTGTAGTGGAACGAGCTAATGGTAGAGCCATATCACCTTAGTATGTGTTGATTGGGAGAGCTCAACTTCTTCTCAAGGGAGGGCTCATAATTCACATTGGGCCTCATTTAGACATAGAATTCATTGAAGTTCTTTATTCCATCGCTAGCTCATGCACCTCTGTACACACATTCTGAGCATCTCTCAATCTACTATCACCAGTCTGATTCTCACATGCATCACACCAGACAATGACATTATGTGGAAATTTTGACAAGAAGCTATATTCGAATTGAGCATTTGGAATGAATTGCTGGAAGGATTCCTGGCAGTCTACTGCAGCTCATCGCTGCCTGTTCATCTGCTCGCTACATTTCTACTGATTGCTGGCCCTGCGATCTGCCTGCAGCTCCTCACTGCCTCACCTGCGATCTGCTGGCTATCTCTGCTCTCTGTGTGCTCGTTGGAGCCACTTTCTACCTGTCTATGACCTACAGGCTGTCTGCGGCCCTACACTACCTCCTGCTTGCGGCTACTTGGGCCTGCCTATTTGCTACGACCCTACCAGGTTCAACCAGCCGTTGCTAGAGCCCTCTCAGGCCTGTTTGCAAGCTGCCTCTGTTCACTGAGTTGCCGATTCTTCCAACAATCTGCTACAAAGTTTGGCTGATTACTTGTTCTCTGATCTAATCTGCAAGTTTGGCTGATTACTTGTTCTCTGATCTAATCTGCATGTTGGTTTGAATGGCAAGTTCTCAAGCAGCTCTTTGAAGGATGAAGGCAAGGCTACCTCAAACCAAAAGCGGCATTCATGACTAGTGCCTCTACAATTTTCGGCTCTTCTCTCACACCTGAGGTAATGTGGTTTATCCAATTATGTGTCCAGTATATAGATTGTGAATGATGTATGCCAATCGGTGAATGGATTCTTGTTATTATTTTGCAAATTTTGTACTCGCCTATTGAATGATTCATTATCCTCGTCAAGAGATAGAATGCTTCTTGGTTTCCAAGGGGAGGCTCGAACCTGGGACCAAAGAAACTTTGGATGCCAAGCCAACCAACTGAGCCAACCCCGTTGGGTCAAGAGATAGAATGGTATTTTTCTCAAACGAAACAAGGTAATGTTTTTTGGCATTGTTAGTACTACGTGAATGTTGTAAAAAACCTTTACTGAACGAAACGCCTTTATGGTAAGATAGGGAACCATCTGACAAGTGAAGAAGTAGACTAGGATTCAACGCATTTGCCTTAACGTTTAGTGTGAGGTTTTGGAATTGCCATTAACTTTCTAATTCTTTGATGGGAGTTCGATTTCAAAGTAATCAAAGTTTGTAGGCTATAATTGCATTTCTTAAACCAAGTAAACTATTTGAAGTTTGGTAGCGAATCGTTGGAGTTCGGAATTATTGTAATGCTTAGTAACTGTGGTGTGGATTGCTTTTTCGTTCCTTGATGTATTAACCGAAAATTGTAGCCAGAAATCGTATTGAAGTAAATGCATTTACAAAAAGAATTGTAGATTGGTTATTTTACGGTTTGCTAGATCAGACTTGTGAATTAAATGGCTATACGGAATCGTCAAGGTTTGAAATGTTTCTTCCGTTTTGTCAATTATGAAGTCAGCTGGACCTGACCTCTGTGAAACACCAAAGCGGGTCGTCCACCATCCGTGGTTGAAATACACCACCTTGGTTAAAGCGTCACACTAGTCACACCCATCGTTGGTACTGTCTAGCGAAATACCTAGACTCGACGATTGGTGAAAATACCACCGCTTATCAAAAAAAGCGGTGCGTATAACTTGCACCCCACGAGCACATCATAGGCAATAAATCGGTTTCAAGCCCATGTAAGATTTTTACTAACTGTAAGCCGAATTCAATGGGGAAAGAGACATTAGCAAGATCCTAATGTGAATTAGTGATCAGAAGTTTTACGGAACCGTAACCCTAGAAAGCTAGTGAATCATTGCACCAAAATTGATAGAACCCCCTCTTTGCAACCGTATCTCTGAGAGCCTGAAAAACCCTCATCGGTTGGGGAGCACGGGGCAGTAGAGAAGGCCATCAGGGTTGGAAGTGGCAAATCCTCTATTGCTCACGTAGGGCCGAACCGCCTTTCGAGGTGGGGTCCCTTGACCCTTTTAGGACGTTTTGGCTGGACTAACCCCCTATCAAAATTGGCCCTAACACGTATGCTATAGTGGAGACAACTTCGGCCTAGAAACCCTTGAGCAGTGATGCATGCGCTAGCATACATTTAGCTGATTCAACCAGAGTACGGTTCTTCCTCTTGGCCAATGTGGAGTCTCATGATCCCACATTATCCAAAGTTATTGTTTTATATTGCAATTTTTTTTAATTTTTATACATGTACTATAGTGCCCAAATTCATGTACAGGCTTATTTGCACCTTGTAAATTCACTTTTAGTTTAGAACTCGCGACATTTTGTGCGACGTTCTATAGAGACGCATTAGCGAATCTCAATCGACATCTTAACGGTTGGTAAACGACATTGAGGCCGATGATCATTCCTATGAGGTCGACACTTCGTGCCATTGTACATACGCATACGCACAGATTTGAGTATCAATAGAGAGAGAAGAGAGCCAATTTCTATAAGCTTGAGCGTTCTTTCCCTCTGCCATCTCTTACAGTATTACTTCTTATCAATTGAGCAAATACACTCTGAACGATCTGTAACTATTTGTGATACTTCTTTGTCTACGTCACACATATTTCTCATTTCTTACTAAATTTCAGTTTTCTAACGTGGATTTTCAAGCATCACCAGAGAGCGACAATTCTGACTAATGTGTGCAGGGAATGAGCTGAAGTTGTTAAGCATAACCATAAGTAGAACTTCTTTCAATTTTGAATGAGCTATGTGTTCAGATAATGAACTTGTTTGATGCTATTCTGTGTGCTTCATATGATAAGAACTATTTCTCTGTATTCGATTAAGAGGAATCATTAGCCAATATGATTTTGTTTGATGAATCCGTTAACTAATGATTGATATGATATTGCTCTACATAAAGTGCATTGAATGTACAAACTCAAAAAGGAGCAAACTAACTTATCATAATTGAAATATGCAAACTTGGAATAGTGAAACCATGTTTTCGATACAAAATCTAATCATAGTGTGTCTCTGATGTCTGTTCTCAAATGAACATGCGATTGGCACTGACCTAATCATAGAACTAGAGTGCTATCTGTTCTCTCTTGCATGTTCTCGGACGCTAGTGAGGCAGACAGTGCGAGATGAAGGCGAGAGCAACAGGAAATTCCATATTGAAAAATTCACATGCAACACACATCTAGTTTCAATTTTCAAACTTCAAATCAAAACCTTTCATTTCAATTTCACATCTACGATTTACATTCTGCCAGAAGCCTTTCTTATTGAACATATTTGTCTTGTATTTCTAATTGTATGAAAAGCAAATTGAAATTGCAATTAACATAATCTTGTACATATATTGACATAAATATTTAACTTGCCATTGATACAAAGTTCCTATTCTATTTTTTTGAATTAATTTTACAAAATATCACTCCCAAAAATATAGAATGCTATTTTTAAATAATAATAATAGATAGCAAATACTGATATATAACTTCGCAACTTTTATCAGTCAACGAATTGGTCTATGATTATGTATTTGTGAAAACATGAGAAGAAATTGTAAAATGTTTCACATTTTTTTAATAGCAAGAATTAGTAGTTAGAGCACCTTTAATGGCCTTTCAATCAATATTGCAACCAAGTTATGAGAATGAAATATTCACTTTATAAAACAAATCCAAAGTATGATTATTATTTGAATGAACAGATAGGTAAAGAGTATCTTTAAATATTCATTAATAACAATGAAATAATAATAAGTAGCTACAATATTACTTCTATAATAAAAAAGAAGATAAATGAAAAAGATGCATTTTCTTTATCTAAGTCTAATATAGTATGTTATACTAGTTTGTTTGCTACTAGAAGAGTATGCACAAGACAAGCAATATGTGTCGGAAGTTGAATAGAAATACGTCTTGAATAGAAACAGCGATGTAGAAGAAAAATAGCATACGATAATATGATTTGCTGGAGAGCATTTGAAATAAAAAGAAAATTTTCCAAAGAAATTTGCACGATTCTCAATATGAAATCAAGGTCTAATAGACTACGGCAAAAAGCACGACCGAACACACAGAAGACATCAATCCTGGCCACAACAAACTGTAGTGTAACACCAGGACCGTCATATATTAATCTATTTGGTACAAGTGTATAAAAGATTCTAAAGAGTTCTAATGAGCAACATAACTCCAAATGTACTTAGTTGACAAATATAAACTAATCTATTTACAATCAAAAGTGTCAATCAATTTGCAAACAATTAGAAACAAGAGCTACAAGACAACTCCATAAATGAAGCCGCATTGAAAAACCCATTTTGTTGCTAAGTCATCTAGCAAGTGACTGAGTTAAGCGGACACCCTGGTCACCATCGCCTGACATTGTTCGACTTAATATATCATAAATAACATATATATATATATATATATATATATATATATATATATATATATAATTTATGATATATTAAGGAGATTTAAATTTAGAAACAAATGTACATATGTGGATATGTGACATATGTTGCATATGTGGACTTTTTGGTTTATGAAAATGAAGTAGATTTAATATTAATAAGAAACTAAAATCTTTTTGTTCTCTGGGCATTATCTAATGATATAAATGACATTTGAAATGGGATTTCTGAATTGGATCTATTTCAATTTGACTGATAGAGATACATAAAAATATTGTTGATGTCAATTACTAACTCTAATCCTTTATTCTTCCACATGGTAATTATTCAAATTGGCAAGGATTGATCTTAAAATAAACAATGATTTTTTGGAAGTTAGTTCGATGGTTCAAATGATAGAAAGAGACAATTCCTTGGAATACTTGTAATCCCTTTGTTTTCGTCAGAAAATGATTATTTATTGTTTTGAAAATTGTCGTACTAAATCTAAAACCAAAATAGAAAATTATTCTTTTCATAGACATTTTACAAAAAATCGTTTGAAAGAACATTGAGCAAGCTTTGTAGAATATTTGAGATGTTTCCACAATGTTAGTATCTGTTAGAAAAAGTTAGCTGTTAAAGAGCCATCTTTTTGATCAAGTGTAAGCTGGCAAAAAGAGAGGTGGCGACTTTCCTCTCGATTTTATAAACTAGGAGATTCGCCTTTCTCCCAAACGCCAAGGCAATATGAAAAATGAAATTTGAAATTGCGATCTGCAAATTGCCATGAAACATCCCAAATAGTCTACAAAGCTTGCGAATTGTTCTTTCAAACAATAGTTCTTTACTCTATATTTTTTATAATCCAAATCATGAAAATAGATTTTGTTACTTAGCGTTTGGAATTCAAATTTCCAAATTCATGGCTACAATTTACGATTGATAATTGATTCATTATCCGAAGTTACTATTTTTGAAAAGTAAACTTTGTAAAAATAAAAAATAAAAAGTTTAAAAAAAAATGTGCAGTTAATTTACGTAGGGGAAGGCCCAGGGGCAAGGGCCTTCCGGGTTTGGAGGCACCCTCAGGCTGCCGCCCTCGGGCGCCTCAAAACCCAAAAGGCCCCCACCGTGGGACCTTCTCCCTTACTTAATTTTTAAATTATCCCTTCATTGCATGAATAGAACTCATCTTTGAATTTATATGTTATCTGGAAATGATTGATAAGTCGGCCTCCTATTCAGCACTTGATACAAAGGATGTTGACACACAATTAACTCTTTCTTAGCTATTGCTTCTTGGAAACAATTTTGTTCACAATTGAGAGAGAGAGAGAGAGAGAGAGAGAGAGAGAGAGAGACACTCTGACTCATTTGGAAAATGCCGACTGTCAGTCGTAACTCTGATCTGTCCTTTTTGGTTCAATATTCTGCACTGTAGTTTTTATTCTGATGTTGAAATGCTTTTGATCTGAATTTCGGGTCAGAATTGCGATAATGCTCCTATCACTGACAATATGATCTGCAAAACAGTTGTACCTCTTTACTACTTTGTTTTAACAGGCATGCAAAGCAGACAACAGACAGACTTCATCTCATGCAATTTGTAGCAGAATTCAGACAAAGACAAGATCGTTGCAACCTGCATGCACTAAAACATACCCATACGCATTCAACAAAATTCAAGATGAAGCCATTAGAACACGCCAATCCATGAAATCATGAAAATGCCTGGAAAATTTTCAGAGTCCTAATTTGAACACTGCAAGCTAGTCGCTGAACTTCGTAGATCTTTTGAAGACAGAGCAACGGAAATCTAACTCCAAACTAATCAGTACTCTGTTTTAAACTGATTGCTACTTTGTTATTTGCCACTGTGTTACAAATTCAACTCGAGACTAGTCGTTACTCTAGAAAGACAAAAGCTACTCTCAAAACTGCTTGCTACTCTTGTTCAATGTCAGTTCCTTGCCTGCAAGATGCTACTCAGATCGCATCTGACAGGCAGCTGATTGCTAACCAGATGCAGGTGAAACGATGATGAGAACTGTGGTCTCTAAGACACATCAATCACCTTGCAACACACTACTCAGATCGCATCTGACAGCAGTTGATCGCTATTCAGATGCAGATGAAACGATGATGAGAAACTATGATCTCTAAGACACATGAATTGCTGATACGAGGTCTGAACTCCAATGCTTGCACTACTCGAACTCCAACGATCGCGACCAAAGAGAGAGCTTGCAAACTAATCGCTGGGAAGGAACTTTTTCCTGCTGTCTTGTTTGGTAAGCGCTGAGAAGAACCTTTTTTCTTTCTAAGACAATTCATTGCGTTCACAACTTCAAGAGAGATTGCCCACAAGTTTGTTGAAAAATCTTTTCACTCCGCTTGATTTTTAGAACCTGATCGCTGAACATGCTGTTCTCATATGTGTACTTCATGTAAACCAGCAGAAACGATCGAACACAGAAACTACAGTTTTGACAGATCTGGACACCTTTTTGTACATCTTGATCGGATACATGCAGTTAGGCGATACTTTTGTATTGCTACTAGTCATGAGAGCTCCGTGGATGTATACCACGCTACCTTGAGTTGCATAAGCAAGCGCTTGGAGAGCTAGATACGCGAGTTGGAGACACATGCCAATACCTAGCTGAAGCTCAGGTTCTAACTTCTGTGTCATTCAGTTTACTGATCTAGGCTACATCTAGCATCAGAAACACCATACGTCGTTTTTCTCAGACAGGGCCTGAGATTTGACTCCATATGAACAGGCTATGCAGTTCCAGGAGGATAAAATTGTTTGCCAACGTTTGCTGATCATTCACAGTACTCAGTTCGTCTGCATCACCCAAAGCAGGTAGAGGACAGCCTTCATCCACCGATTCTGTTCTTGTCAGCTTTTATCGAGGCCAAAAGGCTTGGGCAGCATTGATAGAAGCTCCTACAGACAAAGCTGATTCATAGGAAGCAGTCTCATGTGTGGCTAAGCAGTTTTTATGAAGTTTGTCTTAAGGTCCCTGAATGACGTCAGCTAATCTCTCCTTGTGGAAGAGAGCATTGCTCTGAATTAGTTTCTCGCTTTCTTGCAACAACGACTGGCACCGCAGCAAATTGTCCATGCTAATTCATCCATTAAATCCAGCGAACAAGAGGATGGAGATAGATTCTGTTCCAGTTTGGGCATGCCTTTCAAACCCAACTTATCACAGAAATTCTCTGACAAACCGTTGTATGAGAAACATGAAACGGTAAGGAAATGTTTCCATTGCTTAGAAAGCTAAAATCTAGTGTACATGACATCTTAGTTCAAAATCGCATACTAAAATGTTAGTTCAAAATTCTTGGATGACATCTTAGTTCAAAACCTTAGTTCATTATGTTGTAGGTTGATGACGGAGAAAAAGACTTGAGTTTAAAATAAACTAGTAGTTATTTGTCGGTGACTTTTCAAGGGCGTATTGTCGATAGAATTAGTACAGTTCTATAATTTATATTTTGTTAATAGAACAAAACTATCTTCTCAGGTTGTCAGACAGATTCACAGGTGAAGATTATTAAATATCATATTGTTTTGGAAAATGTGGCTGGAAAATACTAGAAGTTGTGATTTTCTGAGTCTCTCAGATGCGCGTTGATGCTACCAATCACACAAGTCCACTTGCAATTTACTGCTGCGATCCCTTGCAGGTGTAGCTAAAAAACATGCGTAGAGCAGACCTAGACCTAAGTGTTAGAACCTTTGGAATGAGTCCAAATTATGCTTAGATACAAGGGAGAAAAAATAGGAGCTATTTTTGGTAATTTTTGCATTGTTGAGAGATCTCCAAGATTCCAACTCTAACTTGGTAAAGATGAAAGATCCACCAAAATTAGCATTAGGGATAGGTTTAGGGCTACTCATACCTGCCCAAAACCGTGATGGATCATGTATATATAGGTGATGATATCTCACCAAAATCAATCAAGCCATTTCATGATTTTTCTCTCATAATGGTGCAATTGCTCTCTATGTTCATAATTGTTTGAGTACTTGTGATTACTAATGATTATAGGATTGAATGTAGGTCTGGTGTACAGTACTCAGACTGTGGGAGGCCGTACTTTCACACGTGTGAAGCCTTCTTCAAGGATTTGGGCCATTTAGTGAGGTTCAAGCATAGATTTTTGATGGATTTTGGTGGTTCAACTTGTGCTAATCTTATGAAATCATAATCTATTGTTTCCCTCATCATTTCAAGTGTTTTAGGATCCTTATTTGCTATAATTTTTACATGGTATCAGAGCCTAAAGGTTGAAATGAGCTAAATCCTTGGTTTTCATTCAATTTGATCACAATTTTTGATCTAAATCTTGTGTAGATTGGATCTTAGCATCTAGTATTGATTCTAGAACTCAAAGTGAGTCAAATACATTGGAGATTGGTGTTGTGTGACTTCATTTGCAGGTGTTTAGGTGTCTAAAACCAGAGGCAAAGTTGAATTCAATTCACATTACCAAGATAGCAAGTTTTGCTTGCTCCAAGCATTGATTTCTAAGCGAGTTTTGGAGGTGATTTCATAGAGGAGGCTTTCTAGCATTCAAGGAGAGGGAATATCAGAGTTTTGGGGACTCTTCAAGGCTGTTCTAAGGTGTAGTAGGCACCTCCTAAAGTGATTTAGGTTCAGTCCAACCATTGCTTGACTTATGCACCAAATTAGATCAATTTTTCATCAATTTTGATCATTTTTTGCTTGTGATTGGATAGTAGATTGTGTTGCATCCTCATTAAGTTCCATTTAGCTCTTTTACAAGTGATTTTGGAAGTATATTAGGTTGCTGAAATTCACTCTTGATCAGATCATTTGGAAGCTTTAATGTTCTTTATAGAAAGAGGGGCAATTCTACTAGTATTGTCTACTTCAATCAAGCAAGTGCATTGTTTCTAGTATTCTATGATTTGATTTTGTTAGAGATCATTCTTAGATCTTTATAGGAAGTCTATTACTGATCTTTTCAGGTCCCTAAGAAGTGGGATAAGGTAGACCTTCAATCAAATCAATAGAAGTAACCTTCATTTGTGTCAAGTCCTTGATTAGGAGACTAGATGGCATCTATAGATGCATATCTTTTGGATACTAATGAAAGGCTCAACAAAACTAACTATTCCATATGGAAAGTTAGAATGGAATCTATCATGATCATGCAAGATCTGATGGAAATTGTAAATGGTAAGGAGGGTGAACCTATTCATCCTCAAGAAAAAGCCAAATACATCAAGAGGTGCAATGTTGCACTACATTGCATAAAAATGAATGTTGCAAATGAACTCTTAAGAGAGGTAGGAGATTGCACTTCAGCTCAAGATGCTTGGGAGACTTTGCAAAAGGTCTATGAATCCAAGAACCAAACTAGAATGTTAGCTTTGAAGAATCAAATCTATAGAAGCTATCAAAAGAAAGGAGAGAGTGCACATACTTTTGTCCTAAGAGTAAAGGAATTGAACAAAGAGCTAGCCTTTATAGGTGACCCTATCAAGGATGAAGAGCTTGTTCAACTCATATTGAATGGACTAAGCTTTGAATTTGACAATTTGGTTCAGGGATATGCAATTATGGGTAAGCTACCCATACTTGAAGAACTCCAAGGCACGCTCATGGCCGAGGAATCAAGAAGGAGCCAAATGCAAGAGAGGATGGATAGGCTTTCCATCCAAGGTGGAGATGACCAAGCTCTCTTCACCAAAGGCAAAGGCAAGTCCAAAGGCAAAGGATCAACATTCAAGAAGTCTACAAAGCTTGAGGATCAAGAAGGACCCCCAAAGGCATCTCCATCAACCACCAAAGTCAAGAAGGACAAATCAAAGGTGAAGTGCTACTATTGTAGCAAGATGGGGCATTATGCCTCGGAATGCTTCAAGAGGAAGCAAGATCAAAGCCAAGCCAACATGAGCAAAGAGGAGGAGGAGGAGAGTTCACATGAGGACTCTCTCATGATGTCCATATTTTCTTCAACAAGCTTCAAAGGAGAAGATCCTTGGTGGATTGACTCGGGTGCTAGTTCACACATGACTAGTAAAAGGGAGTTTTTCTCTTATCTCTTATCTTATGATGGACCTATAAAGTCTATCTATACAGCAAATGATGAAGCTTGTAAGATTGAAGGAGTTGGTAGAATTCCCCTTTGCTTAGGATCTTCCAAAAAGATCAACATAGAAGGTGTTTTGTACATTCCTACAATAACAAAGAATCTACTAAGTGTTGGCCAAATGGTAGACAATGGTTTCAATGTTGACTTTGCTTCAAATGAATGTTTCATCAAGAAGAAGGGTAAGATAGTGGCTAAGGGCACTAGACTTGGCAAACTTTATAAGTTGGATGCATTTGTGGATACTAATGTTGTCATGTTGGCCGAGAAGAGCAAGATATCTACCTTTACTTTATGGCACAAAAGACTTGGACATGTCAACTCGGGTTCCATGGAGGCTATGATCAAGGAGGAGTATGCTTTAGGCCTACCAAGGTCTATTGGGAAGGAAGACAAGGTTTGTGAAGCTTGTGCCTTATCCAAGGCACATAAGAAGGTGTTTCCTAACTCCATCACAAAGTCATCTCATCCTCTTGAACTCATACACTCGGATGTGCACATTGCTAGCACCAAATCTAATGGAGGTTCATCCATGTTTTTAACCTTCATTGATGACTACTCAAGATATTGTTGGGTGTTCTTACTTTCCTTCAAGTCTCAAGTATTTGATACTTTTATAAAGTTCAAGTTGTATGTGGAAAAGCATCATAATCATAGCATCAAGATTCTTAGAAGTGACAATGGTGGAGAATTCATCTCCAATGAGTTCAAGGCCTTTTGTGAGGAGGAAGGGATCAAGAAAGAGACTTCTTGTCCTTACACTCCTCAACAAAATGGAGTTGCTGAAAGAAGGAATAGAACATTATGTGAATGTTCTAAGGCTTTAAGATTAGATGCTTGTTTGCCCAAATCCTTTTGGGGTGAGTCTCTTGTATGTGCAAACTACTTGATGAATAGGGTGTCTTGCAAAGCAATTAAAGGCAAAACTCCTTATGAGATGTTGTATGGAAAGAAACCCAATCTTAATCACTTTAAAGTTTTTGAGTGTATATGTTATGTGCATGTGCCATTGGAAACAAGAACCAAGGAGGATCCATCTTCCACAAGAGGGATCATGCTTGGATATGCAAGCTCAAGCAAGGGCTACAAAGTCTATCTCCCATCCTTGAACAAATTTGTTGTTTCAAGGGATGTCATCTTTGATGAACATCATATGCATATGCTTGAAGAATGCTCAAGTGCTCCAACAATCAAGAAGAAGATGGCCGAGGAGCAAGATCTTGGTTTTGAGGAGGAGCTCATGGAGGAGCAAGCACCAAACCCACCTATCACACCAAGGAGATCTTCAAGGGCAAAAGTGGAGCCATCAAGGCTCACATATCAAGGCAAAGGACAACAAGTTGAGGGTATCTCATCCACTTCTTATGCTTTATCTAGTTTTGAAGAACCGTCTAATGTTGAAGATGCATTGAACTCCAAAGAATGGTATAAAGCTATGTTGGATGAGTATGATGCCTTGATTGAGAATGAAACTTGGTTGCTTGTTGAGAGACCTCAAAGGAATGTAATAGGATGCAAGTGGGTCTTCAAGCTTAAGTTGAATGCAAATGGGAGTGTTAACAAACATAAAGCAAGATTAGTTGCAAAAGGTTATGCTCAAGAGAGAGGGATAGGAAATCAACAAGTGCCTATTCAACTTTCATAGGAGAAGGTGTGGTTTCATGGCTTTCAAAAAAGCAAGAAACTATATCTCTATCTTCAACCGAGGCCGAGTACAAAGCTTTGACAACCACTACAAAGGAGGTACTTTGGATCAAGAGATTATTGGTGGAACTAAAGATCATGGATTCAGAGGAGGCACCAATCATCTACAATGACAATATATCAGCCCAACACCTTGCATCTAACCCAATCTTCCATGCAAGATCTAAGCACATTGAGATATGCCATCACTTTGTGAGAGAAATGGTGCAAGCCAAGGAGATTGCTTTGGAGCATGTTCCAAGCAATGAATGTGTAGCTGATCTACTTACTAAACCACTTCAAAAGACACCTTTTATGAAGTTCAGATCATCACTTGGAGTGATTAGTAAAGCAATGATTGAACCAAGCTAGATAGTGAGGAGGAGTGTTAAAAATTCACAATTCTAGCTTGACTAGTTTTGGTCATATGACTTGTAAATAGTTAGATAATCATGATGTGGCTTGTCACACGTACCAAATAGCATAGGATTCCATTCATAAGGATGTTCTCAAGTAGACCTAAGTGTTAGAACCTTTGGAATGAGTCCAAATTATGCTTAGATACAAGGGAGAAAAAATAGGAGCTATTTTTGGTAATTTTTGCATTGTTGAGGGATCTCCAAGATTCCAACTCTAACCTGGTAGGGATGAAAGATCCACCAAAATTAGCATTAGGAATAGGTTTAGGGCTACTCATACCTGCCCAAAACCGTGATGGATCATGTATATATAGGTGATGATATCTCACCAAAATCAATCAAGCAATTTCATGATTTTTCTCTCATAATGGTGCAATTGCTCTCTATGTTCATAATTGTTTGAGTACTTGTGATTACTTATGATTATAGGATTGAATGTAGGTCTGGTGTACAGTACTCAGACTGTGGGAGGCCATACTTTCACACGTGTGAAGTCTTCTTCAAGGATTTGGGCCATTTAGTGAGGTTCAAGCATAGATTTTTGATGGATTTTGGTGGTTCAACTTGTGCTAATCTTATGAAATCATAATCTATTGTTTCCCTCATTATTTCAAGTGTTTTAGGATCCTTATTTGCTGTAATTTTTACAATTAAATATGTCAATGTGATTCAACCTGAATTTAAGAGGCTTTATTTGTAAGACATTTGTATGTTATAAAGTGCTTTTGGTTCAGTATAGGTGGATTCACCCTTCTTGTGAAGTCGAGATCAAGGAGGAGACTAGTTTGATCAAATCTATAGTAAGTTTGGATCTAGTTTGGATCTTGAAGATAGATCAAGCTCAAGATCACCTTAGATCTTGTTGAGAAATCAGAGAGTGATTCATCTCAGGTCCCAAAGAGAGTGGGATAGCTAGTAGTGATCATATCTTGTATAATCTATCTTGTTTCTTTGAATCTACCTCCTTATCATTGAAGATGGCATCCATAAGTGCCTATCTTTTGGATTCTAGTGATAGATTGAACTCTTCAAATTATTCAATTTGGAAGTTAAGAATGGAATCCATCCTTATCATGCAAGATTTGATGGATATTGTGAATGGAGAGGAAGATGAGCCAATCGATCCACAAGAAGCAACTAAATACAAGAGAAGGTGCAAGCTTGCACTCCATTGTATTAAGATGAATGTTGCAAATGATTTGCTCAAAGAAGTAGGAGCATGTACCTCAGCCCAAGAGGCTTGGGAGACTCTTCAAAAGATCTATGAGTCCAAGAATACCTCAAGGTTACTTTCCCTCAAGAACCAAGTTCTTCAATGCTTCCAAGGGAGGAGTGAGAGTGGACATCAATTTGTTTTGAGAGTAAAAGATTTGAACAAAGAGCTTACTTATGTTGGTGAACCTATTAAAGAGAGTGAGCTTGTGCAAATAGTTTTGAATGGCTTATGTAGTGATTTTACTAACCTTGTCCAAAGCTATGCCATCATGGAAAACTTGCCTACAATTGAAGACCTTCAAAGTGTGTTGATGGCCAAGGAGAGTAGAAAGGCTCATATCAGATCAAGGATGGAGAGGCTCTCCATCAATGATGGTGATGACAAAGCCTTATTTTTCAAGAGCAAAGGCAAAGCAAAGACCAAGCATTAGAGGAGTTCTAAATCCAAAAAAGACCCTTTGTAAAGATTTTTTATATATTTTTTCTCTATTTTTTCTTACACATGGACCAATCAAAACACTCGAATTTGAATTCTACGTAACGTAACTTTTTGAGTCCACATTTTGATTCCACACTAAAAATGGCATAACTTTTTAGTGGTAAGTTTGAATTTAGCGGAGTTTAGTGCATTGGAAGGCGCTCAACAAGGGCTTTCCAATTATATGTTACATGCATACTTCTGAACTATGATTCAAAAGTTATGGCAAGTCAAAAGTATTAGTGTTATAATATTTTAATAATATAAACTACATCTTGCACGAAATCTTAAAGGGTCTTTTTGGAGCCCAAAACTCCTCTAATGGGAGAGGCATTCAAAAGGGAGCTAGCAAAGGATGGAGATCAAGGAGGATCTACATCCTCATCATCACAAGTCAAGCCCAAGAAGGACAAATCTAAGATAAAGTGCTACTATTGTAGCAAGATGGCGCATTATGCCTCAGAATGCTTCAAGAGGAAGCAAGATTAAAGCCAAGCCATCATTGGACAAGAGGAGAAAGAGAGCTATCATGAGGACTCACTCATGATGTCAACCTTTTCATCATCAAATGTCAAAGGTGAAGATCCTTGGTGGATAGATAGTGGGGCTAGCTCCCACATGTCGGGTAAAAGGGAGTATTTTTCTCAACTCACACCTTATGTAGGACCTATAAAGTCCATTTTTACAGCAAATGATCATGAATGTAAATTTGAAGGTGTGGGATCCATTCCCTTATGCTTATGATCCTCCAAGAAGACTAAGATAGATGGTGTTCTGTTCATTCCTAGCATCGCTAAGAATTTGCTTAGTGTTGGCCAACTTTTAGATCATGGTTTCATTGTGGAGTTCTCTACTAATGTATGCAACATCAAGAAAAGTGGGTGATCTTAGCAAGGGGAACAAGGTTTGGGAGGTTATGACTTGTGGCACAAGAGGCTTAGTCACATCAACACCAAGTCCATGAAAGCTATGTGCAAGGAGGAGCTTGATCTCGGTCTTCCAAGATCTTTGGCAAAGGAGGAAAGGGTATGTGAAGCTTGTGCCTTGGCTAAGGCACACAAGTTACCTTTTTCAAGTTCAATCACAAAGACAAGTCATCCTCTTGAGTTGATCCACTTGGATTTGCATTTTGCTAGCACAAAGAGCAATGGTGGAGCTACAATGTTTGTCACCTTTATAGATGACTACTCAAGATATGGATGGGTATATCTACTTTCCTCTAAATCACATGTTTTTGAGAGTTTTGTAAAGTTCAAGACTTTGTTGAAAAGCATCATAATCACAAGATCAAGTTCTTTAGAAGTGATAATGGAGGAGAATATATCTCCAATGAATTCAAGGACTTTTGTGATCAAGAAGGGAGTTGCCCCTACACTCCTCAACAAAATGGGGTGGCCGAGAGGAGAAATAGGACACTATGTGAGTGTTCTAAAGCTCTAAGGTTAGATGCATGCCTACCTAAGTTTTTTTGGGGAGAAGCTCTCACGTGTGCTAACTTTTTATGTAATAGAGTTCCATGTAGCTCTATAAATAGTAAAACATCTTATGAGTTATTGTATGGAGAAAATTCTAATCTCAAAAGCTTGAAGGTGTTTGGATGTATTTGCTATGTACATGTCCCTTTGGAAAAAAGAACCAAGGAGGATCCATCATCCATGAAGGGGATCATGGTAGGTTATGGCAATGCAAGCAAAGGTTACAAAATCTACATTCCCTCTTCTCAAAAGGTTGTCATTTCTAGAGATATCATTGTTGATGACACTAGAATGCATAAGCTTGAAGATGATTCATCTAACCACTCTATTGGAAGATAGGTACCTGAGATCAAGGAGGAGCTTGATCATGAGGAGGAGTTAGAACCAAGAACACCAAGCACACCAAGAAGATCCACAAGGTCAAGGATGGAGCCATTAAGGCTCACATACAAGGACAAGGGTAAGCGTGTCAAATGCTTTCTTAAATGGTCATTTGGAAGAGGATATATTCATGGAGCATCCCAAGGGCTTCATCAAGCAAGGTATGGAAGACAAGGTGTGTCATCTCAAGAGGAGCTTGTATGGTTTGAAACAAGCTTCTAGAACTTCGAACACAAGGCTCAATACTTTTCTTATCTCTATTGGATTTACTCCTAGTGAGTATGCTCCCATCTTGTACATAATATTTAGTGCAAAACGCATTGTAATTTTATTACTTTATGTTGATGATATCATACTTAGTGGAGATGATTTAGAAGGTGTTGAGAAAACTAAGCTAGATCTATCCAAAGAGTTCAAGATGGTAGATCTCGGGCTTTTGCACTTCATCTTGGGTATGAAAGTACTTAGATCTTTAGATTATGTCTTCATTTGTCAATCTAAGTATGCCATTTCATTACTCAATAGATTTAACATGCATGGATGCAAGCATGTAGAGACTCCTATGGAGCATGCTGTAAAAGTGACCAATAAAGAGAATGAAAGATCCTTCAAGGACATCACTCTTTATAGGCAACTTATTGGCTCCTTAATGTGGATAATCATTACAAGACCTGATCTTTGCTATAGTGTTTGCAAGCTTAGTCAAAATATGCAAGATCCATTAGTTATCCATTGAAAATGTGCCAAAAGAATATTGAGATACATCTCAAGCACACTAGATTTTGGGATCCTTTATAGAGGTGAATCCATTAACTTGCATGCCTTTAGTGATTCAGATTTTGCAGGGGACAAGAAGGATAGAAAGTCAACAAGTGCCTTTGCAACTTACATTGGAAAAGGTGTGGTTTCTTGGCTATCAAAGAAGCAAGAAACAATATCTCTTTCATCAACTGAGGCCTAGTTCAAGGCTCTAACAACCACAACCAAGGAAGTACTATGGATCAAGAGGTTGCTTGAGGAGCTCAAGATGATCAGATCAGGTGTCATTCCACTCATCTACAATGACAACATCTCATACCAACAGCTAGCATCCAATCCAATCTACCATGCAAGGAGCAAACACATAGAGATTGCTCACCACTTTGTAAGAGAAAAGGTCCAAGCTAAGGAGGTCTCATTGGAGCATGTTTTAAGTGAAGAATGCATAGCTAATATATTGACAAAGCCTCTTCAGAAGAATGCTTTTTTGAAGCTTAGATCAGCCCTTGGCTTAATTAGTAAAGCTATCTTATCATCTAGCTAGATTGTGATTAGGAGTATTGAAATTTCACAATTCTAGCTTGACCATTTTTGGTCACATGCATTGTACTTGGCAAGATGGCCATGTAAATAGATGCCATAGCCAGGCCTCTGATCCAATCTGTGAACTCGCCATTTGCATCGGTCCACCTTGTCAAGTAACATTGGATGACAAACAAAATTAGAGAGCAACATGTGATAAACAAATGGAATACACATATCACAAATGAAGACTGCCACTAAGCTTGACGTGCATATCAGAAACCATGATCATGTTATCGGGTTATTCATCGACATACACCACATAACCCAAAAACATTATTTTATTGGGATGAGTGATTTAATTAAAGGTCCGGTAACTGACTTGGGTTTTAGAGTTAGAGCTTAGGGTGTAGGGTATAGCGTTTAGGTTTTAGGGTATGAGATGTGTAATCGGATATACGAGCGTAGAGCTTAGAGTAGGGTTAGAATTTAGGTTTCAAGATTTAATTTAGGGTCCAAGGTTTAGGGTTTAGGGTTTACAAAATTTTGATCCCTCCAGCCAATTTCGTATATCCACCTTCACCACTTCCGAGATTACAATTTTCTTAAGTTGAGAGATGATAGATATATTATCACATTACGGGTTGAAATGTACTTGGGGAATTCCAAAGTCTAAATGGCACATCTTTGTAAGCATACATTGAGAGAGAGAGAGAGAGAGAGAGAGAGAGAGAGAGAGAGAGAGAGAGAGAGAGAGAGAGAGAGAGAGAGAGAGAGAGAGAGAGAGAGAGAGAGAGAGAGAGAGAGAGAGAGAGAGAGAGAGAGAGAGAGAGAGTTTGTGTTTTATTAATGTCTTTTCATGCCAAAAGAACTTGAGACAAAAGAGTACATGTCAAGTGTGTGTTTACAGTGGGACCGTATGAAATGTCTCAACGATAGCAAGGAAGAAAAAATACATGTGCAACTAACTACGATGATCTAAGATGAATATAGTACAAATATATGGCCACAATATGATGATATGAATGATGTCATTATCTCCCACTGCTATAGAAGAAGCATGTAATCGGGACTATTGCTAGAAGTATGTCCAAACTATGCCATTGATATCATCAAGGAGGTGATCAGTGGGAAATGTGTCTCCTCATAGTGGGATATATACCTCTGAGGACAATATGAAACCAATTAGTGATGCGTGATCTTTGGCCTCTATGTCGAGAAGTGCCATCATTTTCAGTATCATTTATCTCTATATCTATGGATGGCGTTCTACAAGAGCAAAATGATGTAATCTAGACCTACATGTCGGAGACGTTACTCAGTTGAACTAGTTGGCATAGATCTTTTCCTAGTATGAACATCACCCGTATCACAAGTGCAACACAATGGGAATCTTTGTATGCTAGAATTGACCACTTTGTAACCGATGTATGGCGACATATGTAGTAATATCTCCATCTGATCTCATAATAGGCCAGGTCATCTGAATAAAAAGTACTCATTGACACTCCACCCTAGATAAGGAACATAGCTCACAGGTCTTCTATTCTTTGAGGGTACTTTGGAAGCATCCAGTCTATATAGCTAACTAATTTGAGGATATTATGACTAGTGCCAAACTGATCACACATATATAGACATACTAAATTAAATAAGAGAAGCCACTCAAATCGTTGAAGACATGCACTGGATCAACAAATTAAACAATCATACAAACCCATTTCAAATATGCAAAATATTCCTTTCCTATGTTGTACTAGCAAAGAAATGGTAACATACAATGAACAAGCTTTCAATCAAGTTGACGCCACCAATTTTTACCTACATGCGAATGACACACATTCTAGATTATGGGAAACTATAGTTGTTAAAGCAGGTATGCTTCTTGAAATATGTAGTGAAGATGGTCTTGTAAATGCTGCGAGTGGTCTATTCCAAATGAAAACAACCATAGGTAATTGATATTATTTGGATTCAATTCTTCGATCCACACATTGACAAAAAGCATGCCTTAGCCACTTTCATACAACGAGGCACATACCGCAAACGTGGACACTAATTTGGACAGATTGGACCTCGTTGGCTATGGCTATACATGCCAAATTTATGCTGGTTTTATTTGACAATTTTAAACAAGGTCTATCATAAAAGTCCCTTAGAAAATATTGATTTTAGCCCAATTTAGCATGCTAGAAAATTGGCTATTAGTAGACTTTCAAGGAGATTTCTGACATACTATCTTTAATCTTCTTTTGAGACAATGCGATCACATTTGTTTTGGGACTTTGACCTAAAAAAGAGTAACATTTTTTTATGCTTTTCGAATTACCTAATTTTAGGCCAAAATCATGGGCTTAATCTCTAACTTTTATTAATGTACTCCTTCAATAACATGTTTGCAATGCAAAAATGCAAACATGAGCAAGTTATTTGTTTGTTATTAGGAAAAGCCAACAATGCTACATTATGTGAAAATAATTAAAACGTAGCTACTAGATTATTGCCAAGTCGTACAATTATAGTTAGGACCTAATTTGAAGGTGATTGAAAAACACTTACGTGCTTATAGGTGGGCAAATTGAGCCTAAAACTGAAGCCTAAAATATACTGTCATTTTAGAATATTTTGATGTGGACATTTTACAAACCTCGATGCTTGAAAGAAATGATCAAACATTTATACATTCTACACCTTGAGTTTTTCAAATATGTCAAATTTCAGAGTTTAAGGATTGAAATTGATCTACAAATGATCACAAAGAGTGAATGGTAGCTTGGGATCTTGATCTATATCAAGACTAGCTTCCAAATTTAGCTTCTACTTGACAATCTTTGTGAATCAAGCAAGAACAATAAAAAATGACGATCCACGGCTTCACACTTGTGAATTACAGCTATTGTACGGCTTGGTAACAGAGAAATAGTTTATTTATCATTTACTAAGCATTCATCCACAAAGAAAGTGCTTAAGAGAGTCAAAACACAAAGATTGCTTCAGAAACCAAAATTTCTCATCATTAGCTCAATAATGGATCCATCATGGATCAAGTACCAAATCACCATAATCTATCTCCAAGCTGCATCCAGCACGTGTGGGACATCTCATTGTACTTATCCATATCCACTTTGGATAAGATCTATCAAGTTTGCCACATCATCCATTAGTGATTTGTGTTGACCTTCTAGATTCCTACAATCTAGGACCTAACGCCTATAATTTAGGAGATGTCATATTAGAATCAAATGAAAGCTTATCAAAATGGATCTGAATATTAAAAGTGTCATTTCACACGTGTGCACAGGTCCTCACACGTGTGGATCCACATAGATGTCAAAATACATCAAAAACCATGTGAAAATTGCTTAATTCTAACACTCCTCCTCAATTTTTACATGATACAACTATAGTACATCTATCTACAACTCCTAAGGCTGATCTTAACTTGATAAATGAAGCCTTTGGCGAGGCTTTAGTGATTAGATCAGCAAGGCAATCTAAAGAAGACACATCATGTAGCTTGATCTCCTTTGCTTGAACCTTTTCCCTCACAAAATGGTGAGCAATCTCTATGTGCTTGCTCCTTGCATGGAATGTGGGATTGGTTGCTAATGCTTGGCTTGATTGGTTGTCACAAAATATTGTTGGCTGCTCCTCGGCCTCCATGACTTGCAATTCCACCAAAAGCCTCTTCCACCATAGGATCTCCTTTGTTGTGGATGTTAGTGCCTTGTATTCCGATTCGGTTGAAGATAGAGAAATAGTATCTTGCTTTTTGGAAAGCCAAGACACTATGCCATTGCTAAGGAAGGTAACAAAAGCACTTGTGGACATCCTATCCACCTTATCACCTGCATTTGCATTTTTCCAATGACAAACCAATGGATTTTGCATAGATTGGCTTAGTTTGCCTACACTATAACTTAGATCAGGTCTAGTTATAGTAAGATAGATCAAGGAGCCTACAAGTCTCCTATATAGTGTGAAGTCCTCAAAGGATTAGTGTTGCATGGCAGAAAGATGCATGGCTATCCCATGCATATTCAAAATTTTGAATTTTTTCCCTTCCATCATAAAGAGGTTTGCCGAGGAGCTGGCCGTTGATAGAAATTTTAGAGGTGTGTGACAATGCCATGCGTCTGTTTAGCATTGCCACAATTGCCACGAAAATTGCCATGCGAGGGTCGACATGCCAAAACTATTTCTCTTTTTATGTGCGTGTCAAATTGCCAATCTCTTTAGTTCTGCAATAGATCACTTCAATGCAAGAACATATTTCTTTATCAATGCTTCAAAGCCATTAGAGGAGTTCTCAATATCAAAAAGACCCTTTAAGGAATGCCATGTAGGATATAGAAAAATATCAAAATGAAAAAAAACAATATTGTTTATTTGCTTGCCCCCACCACTCCCAAGGCCTCCCCAACTCCCAATGATCTAACCACAATGTCTATAGTCGCAGTTAAGAACTGTTAACAACTCGCAGTATAAATTGACTAAATTCAAAGATATTCTCTCCATTGGTTACGAAAAGAGCAATATTTTCACTAGATCTAGAATATGACCGCCATCCCCAAATTTGAATCAGGAAAAATTGCCAAATGTTTACATATGCATTCCTTCCACGAGAATGGAAATATGGGTGCCATCTCCAATTATGAATGCCAAAAATAATGAATCATTACAGAAGATAACAATCAATATCAAATTAGAACTAGAGCAAATGCAATCAGTCTTACAGTCTATTCATATTGAAAACTTACAATTATTGAAGGATGTGGATTTGGCAAAGAAGAAGGCTGAAAGTAAGAAGCAAAAGCGACAAAGTTGCAACGATATTCAAACGCTTTCAAAAGGAGGTTATCGAAATAGAAGGATCCGTGCATTCAAGTAAAGATATTCTGATTTTTGTAAGTTTTTCAATGACATTTGGATTTAATTTCAGTTTTGGTGATATTCTATTAACTATCTATTTTTTTTGCAGATCTGCATTAGTAGCTCCTTGAAATATTAAAGACAATGCTTCACTAGGAATGTCATTGGGCACAATATTGACTTGCAAATCCACTGAGCATACCATGATGAATAATAGGATTTCAAATGTAAAGTGTAAAATAGCAGAGTCTTTGATGGTGGACATTCAAAACAATTTAGATAAGACTATAGTTCAGGGTGCTTGTCATTTTGCAGGTATTAGCAGAGAAGCATATGCAACAATATTTAAACTAATTAGAGAAGCTTTTAAGCAAGTTCAAATTAGAAAAGTCCCAATCCCTAGGACATATCACTTGAAGAAAGAGAGGGATACATTAAACATAGGTATACATAAGATCACTGGAACTCCATTTCATATTGAGGAGGTGTATGAAACTGATGGAAGATCGATATTCTATAATGCATCAAACAATTTATTTGTTGATCTAAATTACTTTCTAAGATACATCGTCACATTCTATGATATAACCTATGAAAAGGTGAATGGCAAAATAATCATAGTACTTAAGATAGATGAGTCAGAAATTGTGAAAGGGCAGAAGATGGAAAGGATTAGTATAACTCTCATGAATGGTGCTCTATCACAAACAGAGAACCATGTATGAAAAAAACTTGATAGTATGATTGCTATTTTAAGACAAGAAAAATACTCTAATATTGATAAGAAAGCTGTCCAAAGGACTTGTGTCGTGTTTGTTAATGCAGTATCAAAAGCATGGGGAGAAGATCACATCACTCATTACATGGTTAGTATAAAATTTTCAAAATGCTTTCAAATTTTCATATATATTTAGATCCAAACATAAGACTAACATTATAATTTTGAAATATGCAGTGTACGGTCATCACAAGGGATGGAGAAGTCACACTGGCAAGCACAAGCAGCATTTCATCGAAATACACAACATGGAGGAACCAATGAAAAATGGAACTACATTTGTCAATTGTTTCTGTGGTTCTACCGCAAAGTTCAGATTCGACATATAACAAAGTCCACACGATACAACAAGTTTAGAAAAGCATGCAAGTTGATACAGGAAGAGAAAGTTAGATGATTGCTGAGTAGAAGATCATCATTGTCATCAAATCATGACATGTTCAAAATTGCTTTGCAAATTCATTGAACAAGAAAGGAGAAATTCTCAATGTAAATGCATTGATTGTATTATACCAAAACACAAAGTGTCAACTATTCATCATCAGATCTTGTGTCAAATTCTATGGCAGTATTGTCATGAAGAAATTCTCTGCTAGCATATGCATCTAATAGATGTGCATTATTATTATTTCCACTAAGCTCAATATAAGTGGAATACAATGTTTCATGGGAGATCCTTAAAGGAACATTCCCATCAGTAAAGCCTAAAATGTTCAAAACATAAGATCTTTTGACAAAAATAATCTTATTTGTCTTTCAAGAGGCAAGGATTTGAGTTTTATTTGTCAATCCAAATATGCTTCTTCTATCTTAGAAAAGTTTGAAATGAAAGATTGTAAAGGAGTAGAAACTCCTATGGAGCAAAATGTAAAAGTTTCCAATAGTGATGATGAAGCTTCTCATGGCAAAAACGTTTAGAGTGATTTGCCATGCATGCCAAACCATCAATGATTTTAGGGTTGCAAAATTTGTTCTACAATGTAGCACTGGAACTTTTCAACATGTGGCAAAAATTCTCATAGACGTGTACCATGCGTGGTAAACCTCCAATCTATCATTTTTTGGAGGTTTTCTCTTGGTGTGGTAGTGGCACACATGACACCACCACACATGAGTTTTTGACAAAAAGAAAATGCATGTCCAAAATGAAAAATGGATGCCCTTGACTCATTCTCAAGGCCAATTGGTGTGGATTTTATTATTAGAGTTTTGAGAGAGAGAGAGAGAGAGAGAAAGAGAGAGAGAGAGAGAGAGAGAGAGAGAGAGAGAGAGAGAGAGAGAGAGAGAGAGAGAGAGAGAGAGAGAGAGAGAGAGAGAGAGAGAGAGAGAGAGAGAGAGAGAGAGAGAGAGAGAGAGAGAGAGAGAGTATGTGCGCGCGCGTGTGGACTGTATTTGAAAAATTCACGGTCTAGAGTGTGTAAAAGTTTAGTCAATTCTTTCAAGCATCGAGGTTTTCAAAATGTCCACATCAAAATCTTTGAAAATGAGGATATAGTTTATGACTTTAATTTTTGGGCCCAATTTGCTCACCAATAAGCCTGTAAGTGGATTCCAATCCCCTTCAAATTAGGGCCTAAATATAATGGTACCACCTAGCAATAATCTAGTGGCTAGTTTTTAATTGTTTTCACATAATGTAGCATTGTTGGCTTTTCCTCATAACAAACAAAAAACTTGCTTATGTCTGCATTTTGAATTGCAAACATGTTTTATGTACAAGGAAACCCAACATATTGAAGGACAACATTAATTGTCGGTGTGCAGATAAATTGTCTATTTCACAACATCCAATGATTGGTGATTTTCTTGCCATTATTCAACGTCATCCATTTGTATTCGTTAGCCTAACTTTAAAAACAACATATGATATATATATGCCTTCTCTTATGGTACTATTTAGTGTTTTGCCATGTTTAAGTAGGTTCTCCAAAACTACAAAAGAATTTAAGAACTACTGGTTGTACATCTCGCATCATGAATTGCTTCCCATTAGCAAAGTGATCAAAGCTTAAAATGGTGAAAAAAGGTAGCGGCTACTATTGGTTAATAGCCTCTAGTATTGGATAATAGCATTTACACAATGTACCATTGTTGAGATTTCCTCCTAAGAAACCAAAATTTATTTTTGTTTGCATTCCCACTTGTAAGTGACCATGCATACATGGGAGAAAAAGTGGCTTGTATCTCACACTCCCATCCCTGATCACCCATACTTAGTTTGCAAGTTCGAAAGTAATAAACAGGCTCGGAACTTTGACATTTGTCCACCCTCGTACAAAGGAGTGGATGCCAATCCACAAATCATCTCTTCTTCCCTCGTCAATGTGGGTTTAGGTGGGTTCGTAAAGATTCCATCCATCATGTCAATCCATTTTGCCCTCGTGATCATGAATTGTGAATGGCACATCCTCGTGTATTGTGTCTCCTTGAGACATATGCTCGTGCAAGTCCGCATGTGCATGCAGGGAAAGTGGCTTCATCTCACTGTCGTTCACATCATGTCTTCATAAATACTAAGCTTGTGTATAGCACATGTTCAAAAATAGTAAGCTCGTGTACATCATCCGTTGAATCATTTGCGTGAGTAAATTGGAAGCAAGTCACCAACAAGCCGACTCCACCCTGCTTCAATTCAAATCTTCTGGAGATGTTCACAATCATTAGAAGCTTCATCTCCCATGGAGCATCACGTCAAAACAAATCAAAATCTACAAACTGCACCGATTTCTGACTCCTCCAGCACAATAAGGAGGGAGATTCTTTATACTACATTGGTGTGGGACCGCCAATCTTTTGTTGATGGGGATAATGTAGGCTGATATTCCAAGGACTATTCTAGCCATCCTACGCAACATCCTTGGAAACACAAGCAGAATAGGATCTAAACATAGACCTTGTCCATCAAGTTTAAGCTTTTACGTTATCCGTAATGGCTTAAGTTATTTAGTTCTAAGTTTAAATTGCCATACGCACGACACATAGATATGAAATTTCAAGTTATTTAAGCTAATGGCCACCAATTTTTACCTACGTGAAAGTCTCCTAAAAAACCATTGATTGACGGGACAAAACTTCTTGTAAATTAAAAATTGTATCACAATTCAATAACTACAAGGCACACCCATGGATAGAAATGTCAAAAAAATAAATTGAGAAATAATTAATAATTTTTATGTGTGTGTGTGTGTGTGTGTGTGTGTGTGTGTGTGTGTGTGTGTGTGTGTGTGGGTGAGCGAGCGTGATTTGATCCATCCACATCCACGTTAGATGCCCTACCACGGCCGCCGATCTTAATGCCTTATATGAAGGGGTTTAAGATATCAGAATCTCCACATTCTCTGTCTTCCATACTTGCAGCTAGCTCCAAGTTCGTATTTCTCCAGGCTTCCGTCTTCATCTCTAAAGTAGGCCCAAACTCCAAATCACAAGGACCATGGTAATAACTCGACATCCAAGCACATGGATCGGAGAAGCCACCCAAATCATTGAAAACATGCACTAGATCAACAAATTAAACAATCTTACAAACCCATTCCAAATATGCAAAATATTCCTTCCCTGTGTTGTACTAGCAAAGAAATGGTAACATACAATGAACAAGCTTTCAATCAAGTTGACGCCACTAGTCTTTACCTACATGCGAATGACACACGCTCATGCACATGTAGCAAATCAATATTTGTTGCTGAAAATAAAAGAAGTCATGCTAGTTTATGGGAAACTATAGTTGTTAAATCAGGTATGCTTCTTGAAATATGTAGTGAAGACGGTCTTGTAAATGCTGCAAGTGGTCTTTTCCAAATGAAAACAACCATAGGCAATTGATATTATTTGGATTCAATTCTTCGATCCACACATTGGACAAAAAGCATGCCTTAGCCACTTTCATACAACGAGGCACATACCGCAAATGTGGACACTAATTCGGGCTGATTGGACCTTGTTGGATATGGCTATACATGCCAAATTTATGCTGGTTAAACAGCATATTTGACAAGTTTATACAAGGTCTATCATAAAAGTCCCTTAGAAAATATTGATTTTAGCCCAATTTAGCATGCTAGAAAATTGGCTATCAGTAGACTTTCAAGGAGATTTCTAACATACTATCTTTAATCTTCTTTTGAGACAATGCGATCACATTTGTTTTGGGACTTTGACCTAAAAAAGAGTAACCTTTTTTTATGCTTTTTGAATTACCTGATTTTAGGCCAAAATCATGGGTTTAATCTCTAAATTTTATTAATGTACTCCTTCAATAACATGTTTGCAATGCAGAATGCAAACTGGAGCAAGTTATCTGTTTGTTATTAGGAAAAGCCAACAATGCTACATTATGTGAAAATAACTAAAACCTACCCACTAGATTATTGCCAAGTCGTACCATTATAGTTAGGCCCTAAGCTGAAGGTGACTGAAATACACTTACATGCTTATGGGTGGGCAAATTGAGCCTAAAAGCTGAAGTCGTAACACTATACTCTCATTTTAAAAGATTTTGATGTGGATATTTTACAAACCTCGATGCTTGAAAGGAAGGATCAAACATTTATACACTCTACACCTTGAGTTTTTCAAATATACTCTACACTTTACAAATAGATTCCAAGGAGATGACGTAGTCACTTTAGGATGTGCAAAACCATGCCGGCTTCAAAGGCTTTTTATCTAGTAAATTTTTTTTGCACGATGTTTGGTGGCTCACAACAAGCATTCTAGGTTGGACTAGACCAACCTACAAACAATAAACATCTGTATTCTGGATATTAAGCATTGTATATTGTTACATATCTGTTTGAAATCTAAAGTCCATTAGGAGAAATACAATTGGCATTAACAATTTGTAAATTGTTAATTTCATAAATATTGCAATTATATTTTCTTAACACACGGCCCCTAAAAACGTACATGACCCCGGAAACGTATATCACTGCTACTAAAAACAAAATTATACATAACGCATGTAAATTGCATCTTATCTAGCATAGCAAACAAGCACAATACAAACAAGCAGAATACGAAAGAAACTTGGTGGTGCTGAACGATGGTGTATTGCATGATATGGTGAGGTGGCAATCCATGACCCAACTGATCGCTGATGAGAGAAAGACAGAAACTCTACGTTTGCATAGAATACATCACTAAACGAATCGCTGGTCAGAGAGACAAGTTTGGCAAGAAATTGATCGTTGATGAAAGACAAACAAAGAGATTTCTGATTTGTTAATTTGTTGGTTAGACAGATATTAAATGAGCAAATTTCAGTTTGCACATTCAGGGTGCATGCAAAAACAACTCCACTTCAACGCTGGTGTGGCAGCAAACTGGTCGGTGAGCACATGCACTTCAATGTTGATCTTTTAATAGCAGAGATAGTAGACTGCTGTGGCAGCAAACTGGATCTCTGGTGTGGCAACAAACTGATCGCTGAGCACATGCACTCAAACGATCATCAAAAACATGAAAAGTCCGCTAGTTTCATGCAACCATGAGACACACTACATGCAAAACACAATGATCGCTCCTCTGCCAAAACGAGAGACAGAGACGGAGATTTTCAATTTAGAATTCAACGAGAGACAGAGACAGAGATTTTCAATTCAGAAACTCACATGCGGGCTTTCTATTTATCAAGGACGAAATCATAGCCTTTGATTTTTATAGATACCTACGTTTCAAAACTTGTCACGTGGCTCGCGCTTTGAGCAGATAGCTGAAACTTGGCTATAGGACAAAATTGTAAAAAGCGTAAATCGAAACGTACAGAAGAATCTAAGTCATCTACTGAGTCTGAATCGGAATCTGATTCAGTAAATGAGGAAGAGTCTTCAGAGTATTCATCTTATTCTTCTTCATCAGAAGAAGAATCGTCTTATAGGAAATCCAAGAGTAGGAATTCAGATAGGAAGAAAAGAATGGAGAAATCTGAAAAGATGGATCCATTAAGGAAGAGTGTTGAGATATTAGCAAAAGAAATGAGTGATTTAAAAGTCCAGATGTCTGATGTTAAAGCCAAACGAAAAAAGTGAAGGTTAACGCCAATGTTTGGTGTACCGCTTGTGGGAAGGAAGGTCATTTCAAGACACACTATCCCAGTTTACAGACTAACTATTTAGAAGAGGAATTATTCCTCTGTCCGATTAATAATCATGAGGAGGTAGTTTATACTACAACTCCTACTAACCAAAAGAACATTTTACCAAAACCATGTACTGGTCAACTGTACACTATTTTGCATAGAGGGCAGATAAGAAATTCCACTCCTCCACCCAGAGTAAGGGGTTCATGCTACAATTGTAGAGCCCCGGGTCACTATTCGCCTGATTGCCCTGAACCTAGGAGGTCAATAGGATATGTGCCGCTCTGTGCTAATTGTAAAAGCGAAGGAAATGTCATTGCTAAATGTCCTTAGCCACAACAGCTGCAATCTAAATTGAGATTTGTAAACTCGCCTACAAAAGATGACCTTCGGCCATCTAAAATTAACACTGACATGATAGTTTAGAGGATAGAAGTAGAGTCCGAATCACAAGACCAAGACCATCAATGGCCTAATTTAGATGTAGAGATAAATAAAGTAACTACTAGAAGTAGTAAAGATTCTTCAACTCTTAAAGATAAGAAGAAAACTAGGAAGACGAAATCTACAAAATAACGCGACAGAAAAAGAGAAAGTCGCAAAACAACCAGTAGAAATTTCTAATAGTAAAGAATTAGACCTTGATAGGCCTACTGAAAAATATTATTATGTTGATATTAGTTCAGAAGCTAAAAAGCTTTTAGACAAAGAAACCAAAAGTTAAAAAAGTAACATTTTCAGATTCAGTTATAAGTAGTGAGATACCTAGAGATCTATCGCCTCTTAGAACTTGTTCATATGATATAGTAGAAGACCTTGTCTCCAGAATGCCCAACATCACTTTTAAACAGTTATTAGATGATAATCAGTACTATAAGAAAGAAATTAAGCAATTTTCGCAAAGGAAAAAGAAAAGAAAGATGAAGTTACCATTAGTCAATGTAGGGTTAGTTAACTACGGTGATGAACGTCAACCCGAGATTCAAGTAGTAATCAATGGCTGTATTTTAGATAGTTTGTCCATAGATTTTGAATCTAGCATAAACATAATGACTGAAGAAACAACATACGAGTTAGGCATTCACCATAGAATAGCACCCACATTAAGACATTTAAGATTAGTTGATGCAACTAGAAGATCATCGATAGGAGAATTGTCCCAAGTTACAGTCTATGTTGGAGACCATAAGTTTCTAATAGATTTCATTATATTAAGGACTCCAAGAAAATCGTCATATAAAAGGACGACCATGGCTCTACCAAGCCGATGTCATAACCCACTGGAAGAAAAAGAAGATTACCTTCAGAGGTCAGATGGACACATCGACGGGGAAAAGTCATAAAAGAATTGCGATATCCTGGGAAAAGGATAAGTATGAAGGTGAGAGACCTACATCATCCTCAAGCTATGCTTCGGAGGATGAAGGACTTCAGTACATAAGGATTGAGGAAGGGGAGAGATTTGTCACATTAAGTATACCTGCATACAGTAATAAAGTAGAATATGTAGATAGAGGAGATTATAGGCGATCATTGGGTTTCCCTCCAATTTTGGATGGTTCCCACTCTTTTTTAAGTTTGAATAATTAGGGAGGCAAAATGGACCAATAGGATTCATAGGCCAAGGTCCTCCTCTCTACTATGAAAAGGGACCAACTAGAGTTCCTACACATGTTTCATTTTTTCATTTCAATAAAGCAGATTGGTTCTCTTGTGAAATGGATTGATGAATGTCCTTGCTCTCTATCACTTTCCTCCATCTCTTATGCTTTATTTGTGTTTTGCTAATTGTTGGATTTGATTGTTATTGGAATTGCATGTTATTATACTTTCTATGAAGAGAAAGGGAGAGAGAGAAAGAGTAAGCTATCTTGTTGTGAATCTAGTATTAGTGGATGTGGTGTTAATGCTTAGGATTAATGGATGTTAGAGTTAGATGTGAATCTTCCATTCATGTTGAAATCTGAACTATATTATTGCTCTCATGGGAACGAATCTATGCGTGACAACTAGCTTCATCTCTTTGATGCTAGATTGATTAGATCTTGGGTTGAGGTTAGGCAAGGAAAGAAACCCACTACAATTTTGGCGCCGTTGTCGGGGAGCTATGCCAATTTTTCAGTTTGCAGCATGTTTTTTGGATGGTTAGCTTGCATTAGGCATCTTGTCATTGCATAAATGGTGTTAAGATTAGTTTGGGAGTGATTTTGTTTGATTTGAGTGGATTTTTTAAATCTAATCTAATTGTCGAACCAAAAAAGCTATTCAAATCACCAATCTTGAGATATTAGAAAAAACAACAAAAATCGGTCAAATCTATCATATTTTAGTCGAAAGGAGGCAAAAATCATCATCAGAGCTGATAACTTTTTGCCCTCTTTCAGGAAACCTTTGCCGAGTTGCAAACACCTTTGGTTTTGATCATAGAACCATTAGTTTGAAGGGTGAACAACCCTTCCCAGCAGATTTTGAGAAACATCAGAAAAACCACCAAAAACTCACCAAATCCCTAAAAATACAGAAAAAAAAAAAAAAAAAAAAAAACTTTCATCCAATTCATTGTGCATAGGTGTGATTCAGATCTATTTATTGTCAGGTCGGCGAAGAATAATATCAGAAATAGAAGGTTTTCTCAGAGGATCAATTGTCATATTGTTAGAGTTTTGTCAAAAAAGTCTCTTTTTTGCAAAAATACCAACATTACTCTTGATTCTTTGCCAAAATCTTTACCAAGTTTTCAGATCATTCTATTTACAGTATAATACTAGTTTTAAGTTCAGCAAATATTCATTTTATCTAGATCATAGAAAATCTTGATTTTTACCTCGTCAAACTACATAAACTGTGTTTTTGTGTGCCAGAAACCTTTGTCGGGTTTACCCTAACTTTATCTGTGTCAGATTTCTAGTCTGAGAGTTCGACGAAGGTTATTTTCATAGAAATTGTCCGAAAGACCTGATCGGAGAGTTTTTTTTCCAAAAATAACTCTGTTGTACCTTCGTCGAGTCAATCTTCACCTAGGGAACCTTTGCCAGTTCTATTTTTAGGTTTTGATTTTTCAGATCAAGTCTCTATCAAAATTTGGGTCAAATCTAATACAATCTGATTTTAATTATGAGATATTTTCCATTTTTGAGAAGTATCGATTGATTGAATTTTGAAATCTTTTTCATGATATAGAAATCTAATTCTTGCCAAGTGAAATAGATCTAGCAGGTCTGATCTTAGATAGTTTTGATTAAAAATCTAGATCCAATCTCATTGTTTGCTTGATTTGAATCTGTGAATATGGCTGTCAATCCAATCATTGTTAAAAGAGCACCCCATTTGGATCTACCCAAATACAATGGATTAACAGATCTAGTTAGATTTCTTCAGATCTATATTGAATCTTGTGAAGTCTATGGTGAAATTTTTCCCCAAGATAAACTTAAGCTTTTTCCTATGGCCTTAACAGACGCAACAAAA
Organism: Diphasiastrum complanatum; assembly: GCA_029204225.1. Taxonomy (NCBI): domain Eukaryota; kingdom Viridiplantae; phylum Streptophyta; class Lycopodiopsida; order Lycopodiales; family Lycopodiaceae; genus Diphasiastrum; species Diphasiastrum complanatum. The sequence continues at coordinate 49,005,443 of CM055099.1, read as the reverse complement.
GATTGGTACTATAATCAAGATGAAACTGAGCGTACGGATTGGGAGATTGTTAAACGAGCCCTTATCACACGGTTCAAACCTCAAAAGTTTATGGAAGACCCTTTCCTACTTTTATATAAAATTAAAATGAGAAAGCAGTAAATGATTTGAGATTACATTGAACGGGTAAAATGCCTCAGATCTGAGTGCAAATTTGAGCTAATTAATGAAAATGCCTTGATTATGTGGTTTTTGTCAAGTTTACCTAAAAGGATCAGACGTGAGCTGAAACACCATAATGAGTATGCACTTTTGCAAAATGCTATGGATGATGCAATTCGGGAGGAGGATGAAGATTCAGATGATGAGCCAAATATCAGTATGTTGCCTTATACATCAGGGCAGACCACTACGACATCCACCACTATTGCATCAACGAATGTCACCGCTACTGCAGAAATGATGCTCAATGAGTTCGAGAAACTCGGAAATAACTAGCGAAAACATATGGAAAAGTTGTAGTCGCAATTTGATGAGAAGATTAAAGCATTGGAAGATTTCCATGGACAAGCAAACAAGGAACCTGAGAAGTTTGCAAAGACTTTTCCTACTAGGGAAAATGTCTGTTATTCTATTTGTACAAGAAATCACACAGTGAATGAGTGTCCTCAATTGAAAAAATGAATGGAAATCAGTATTTGTCATTTGTGTAGTTCGTCTGATCACGAGACTGTTTTTTGCAACTTCAATCCTCGGATGATTCAGCAATGGTATGCCCAATGGGATATCAAGAACCACGTTACGAAGGAAATCTAGCAGCTAGACCTTGACAATCTGCTCTTGGATACCCAGAACATTTTGCCTTACCTGCCTCACCAAAGCACCCCGCTCCTCCTGCCAATTTGATGGAACCAGAACCATACATAAGTGCCAACAATGGAACTATGGTACTGATCAAGAAGGTGGATCTTCATAACAGTATGTTATTTATGCTGCCACGCAACAATAGACATCTAGAAACTGGACCAGAGCACCACTTGGATGCTTTGCATGTGGAGATAACCTGATTTCTACAAAGCTATGTGCAAAATGGGGCCTTACAAAGATTAAGCCTGCGACTTTTGCCATTAAGCTGGCTGATCAAACTACAGTTTGTCCGCGAGGAATGGTTGAAGATATACTTGTTAGAATTGTCGGAGTACAGTTCATCATTACTTTCATAGTAATGAATTTACCAGTTGTACCAAATGTCTACTGAGTCCTATTGGGACATCCATGGTTATGAGTTGTGCAAGTAATTCATAACTGGGATACCCGGATAATCACTTTTAAAAATTGTGAACGTGTAGTCAAGGTTGATCCTGCAACTTGGACTATCAAGCCAGTGGTTCAAAAAGAGGATGATGATTCATCAACAACAGATCATACTTGTGACCGGCCAGAGAAAAATTTGGGAATTCATTACGATTCTCAAACAGATACTGTCAGCTGGAATAAAGATCTTATAATGATTGATTGTACAGTAGGATATATGTGTCAACAAGATAATCAGTCAGATTTGAGCGAGATTTCATTATTGGATTGAACCTTGGATACACCGATCACTTTTCCATTGAATGTGCTGAATGTAGCTTGGATATCAATGGAACCTATACCAGATCCGATTGAAGATGACCTCATTCCTGTGAGTCATACCTTGACTTATGATGACAATGCAAAACTTACTGATGAAAAGATTCTAAATCATATGGATCCGACCAGATTTGGAGTGTGTAATGTTCCTGATGAACCAACAATAAAACACCCAAAGCAGTTATATTGAAAAACGACAGGATCACAGGGTCAATGACAAAGAAACAAGCCAAGCAACATTATAATACGGTTCTGAAATGGGAAACTCCTCCTCAAAAGATTGATTCAAAGAATGTGCCACCCTTATTGGATAAAGACAAAGGAAAAGTTAAGGATGATTCTCCAAGTCAGAGTTCTAGCAAGACATCATCATCTCGGAAATCATCACCTCTACGATCAATTCCTGCTAAGAAGGCTAAGTGAAGATCCAAGACAAGTCCTTTCGACAAAGAACAAGTAGATGTAGTCCAACACGATATGCCCAAACATTTTAAATGTTATACACTGGATGATGTGGTTATCATGTTATCCAAAGCACGTCATGAACCCAAAGAACAGGTTCTAGAATTGAAAGATGTTTACGATGGCCCAGCTAGGACAAAGCCAATGAATCTTGCTGAACCAGAAGAACCAGAAAAGATTATACAAGTTGGATCACAAGTTAATCTTGAATAGTATCAAGCACTCTGAACGTTACTCATAAACTATCAAGATTGCTTTGCATGGACTTATCACGATCTGAAGGGTACTCCGACGTCAGTTATTGAACATACCATATCTTTAGTACCTGATGCAGTTCCAAAGGCTACAAAGTTCTATCACTGTAATCCTAATGTTGCAGATCTGATGAAGAAAGAGGTTCAGAGATTGCTTGACGTCGATTTCATTTATGAGATCGAGCATACCGAATGGGTTTCACCGATTGTCATTGTTCCTAAGAATAATGGGAAATTGAGAATTTGCGTGAATCTCAAGGCTTTGAACAAAGTGACGTGGAAGGATCACTTTTCATTACCTTTTATTGAAAGCATTCTGGATCACCTTGCTGGAGCGGAAGCTTATAATTTCCTAGATGGATTTAGTTGTTACAACCATGTTAAGATTGCACCTACAGATTGCCACAAAACCACTTTTGCAATAGAACAAGACACCTATGCTTACAAAGCAATGTCATTTGGACTCTGTAATGCACCAAGTTCGTTCCAAAGAGTAATGCAATTTGCTTTTAAAGATTATCTATAGAAATTCCTTGAAATTTACTTGAATGACTTGGGAGTCCATAGCACAGATACAAACCACCTGGATCAATTGAAGAGAGTAGTGGAAAAAGTACAAAATGGACCAAGAGTGGATCCTAATCTGATCCTCAAGAGGGATTGGATGTTAGATTTACTTGATCTATCAATCTACAAAAGATTAAGATCTATCTAGATCAATTCTAGATATAAAATCTTATTGCATCAACGAATGCCAATGCTACTGCATAAATGATTCTCAATGAGTTTGAGAAACTTGGGAAGAACCAGCAGAAATAGATGGAAAAGTTGCAGTTGCAATTTGATGAGAAGATCAAAGCATTGGAAAATTTCCACGGGGAAGCAAACAAGGAATCTGAAAAGCTTGCAAAGACTTTTCCTACCAGGGAAAATGTTTGGTGTTCTATTTGTACAGGAAATCACACAGTGAACAAGTGTCCTCAATTGAAAAAACGAATGTAAATCAGTGTTTGCCATATGTATAATTCACCGGATCATGAGACTTCTTTTTGCAACTTGAACCCTCGGATAATTCAACAATCATTTAATGAAGGTAAATGTACTTGCTGGTTTCACCCTGTCAAAGTACGGACTCCAACCTAAAAATAAAGTACACTATGATAGAACCTCAAAACAATCAAAACAAATGTAAACAAATAGAGAGAATTACACAAAATTGCTTCCAAAACCAAGATTGATGTTTCATGTTGATTGTGGCCAAATATGCCTCTATATATACACTTCAGGTTATCCAAGGCAATGTCTTTCCTTTTAAAGGTCTTGCCCTTTATTATAAGGCAAGTACTACAGGAAGAAAGAGATGCTCAGACTACTCTGAAAAGTGCAAACAAAGAGCTGAGCGACAAACTAGTAGGAGTAAAGAAATATATTGCAGTAATATTTGAGTGTCCAAAAGATGTTATGCATATTCCGTCTAGCATGTACTTGACTGACACTCAAGCACACCATCAAATCACCAGGTTTGGCACACAAAGTATCATGCAAGTACAATGCTCATATAGAGAATCTACCACACACTTATCCCCAATTCAACTTGAACACAAGTGGACCACATGAGCAACATGGCTCAAACTGAGGAAATCCCACTACCACCATAAGACTTACATCGTCCATCTTGCTAGGATGACATCCTATTAAACACTATAAAGTTGACATAAATGAGCGATAGAACTTGAGAAAATCTTATGACCACCATAAGACTATACCCTCACCAGATAGACAGCTAGTAGACATAATGACTAGTCAAGAGCATCAAATGATTACTTT